>CAWUFQ010000231.1:52500-55000 GCA_963921405.1 Cepaea hortensis | reverse complement strand
AGATCCTGTTCATTGTCTGTAATCAAGACTATCATCTGCATATCTAATGTTATTGATGTTTCGTCCCCCAATGTTGATTCCATCCATATCTTCTTTGTTTCTGAAAATATTTTCACTGTTCAGGGAAAACAAATCCGGAGACACTACACATAACTGTCTCACATCTCTCTTAATAAACTGATATTGACCTACTTCATTATCAATACTTATGGCAGCTTGTTGTTTCCAATGTCTGTTGTTTACAAGTCTTAGATCTTTTCCATCAATCTGTAGATCCTCAAGCATCCTTATCATGTCGACATGTCTCACTTTATCGAAAGTCTTTGTGAAGTCAATCAAGCAGAGATGTAGATCTTTGTTTATTTCTATAGAACGTTCAATTACTGTTCTCAGTATGTACACATCATTTACTGTACCCTTGTCTTCTACAAACCCACATTACCCTGGTAGATTATCATAAATGTAAGGCCTGATAAACAAACTTTAGCGCATTAAATGCTTATGGTGTTACTAGATCACTCACCATCATCATCATCATCATCATCATCATCATCATCATCATCATCATCATCATCATTATCATCATCATCATCAGCAGCAGCAGCAGCAGCAGCAGCAGCAGCAGCAGCAGCAGCATCTTTCACTTTTGTCGTGAAGCTTCGTGGGAAGGAATAGTTGACGTTCCAGTGCACGATGAGTGGCATTCGAAAGTGTTATTACAAGTACAATGTCTTTGATGTCGTCAATCCATTTTCTTCTCAGGCGTCCTCTTGCTCTCGTAGTAGATCTTCTGTGAAGTAGCGTGCTGATAGTTGATGGTGTTGCATTCTAGCAAGTTGCCGAACCATTTGATCTTCTGCCTTCCAATGTATGTAGCACAAGGTGTTGATCCCAGTATCTGTGATCACTCATCCAAACAATATTTATCATAATGTGGCAGTTCTTTTGCAGAACCTCGGAGAAAATTGATGTCACAGTAAAAAAATTCTCGTTCCTTTGTCAGTTGCCATTCCTCGTTGACATTCATGCCAAAGGTGTCTTCAATAGCCTCTGCCCATCTCCGTGCTGGTCACCCCTATCTCTTTTCCAGGTAATCATTCTTTCCATTACTGTTCTTTTCATATTATTGTAGCGTTTAGTGTGGCCAAAGTCTCTGAGAAAGGATGCTGTTTATGAGTCATATTTCTTCGATGTTCAGATCTTGTAGAATGTCAGTATTTTTCTTCGTTTCGATCAAGAGATCCTAGGACATTTTACATAAACTTTTAGATCAAAAGCATCGATTTTCTTAAGTTCATGCCTTAGTTCATGGTTCATTTCTTCTTCTTCTTGGTCAACGGGATCCTAAGGATTTGTATATAACATTTTAGTTTAGAAGCACCAATTTTATTCTGTAGTGTTATGTCATGGTTCACGACTCACATTCGCACGTTACAGCACGAGAGACGCATGTTCTCAAACATGTTACTTTAATGGTTTCAGGGATTAAAAACGTAAGATCAACTTCATTGCACCACGTTTAACCCAAATAGCTCGGTTTCTTTCCACAGGACGGCCCCCAGAAAGCACCTGAAAGCACGAACTAAGTCGCTCCAGTGTCGACTCCCAGGAATCTCATCTCAGAGAATATTGCACTTGTGAACCGAATGATATAGTCCGTAATCGAACCCACAACCCTCGGAGCGGGACGTAGGTGGTTTGACCACTTTGTCACGGAGACCCCCCTTCCCCCCCCCCCCCCCCCCCCACACGTTTTACATTATTATGATTCATGGTATTGTGCCGTTGGCTCTGTGAACTGTTTAACCTGCGCATTGCTATCTCTCGCATCCGTCTGACTATTTTTAACTGCACCCACTGTTGTTGGTTATGAAGCCCAGATATTCAAAGTCGGTGACGTTTTCAGTTTCTTCATTGTTGATTGTGATTTAGTTGACAAGTGGTTTAGTCTGTGGACATTATTTTTAAGAGTTCATAAAAAAATACTTTGATCCTCACTGCGTCTTTTGACAGAAATCATTAACTCCTCTAATCAATCTCCCAGCACCATTTGAAAGAATGACGGTGTCGTCTGCATATTTGAGTTCTGAAATTGGCTTTCTACCAAATATAAATGCACCAAAAGTGTCACTTGTCTCATCATTTTTGACGTTTCTTATTTTATTTTCTACATATAATTTGAACATGTATAGGGAAATAATTCAGCCTTGTCTTACTTCCCTTTGCGCCTTAAATCAATGTGTTGTTTCACTGCATACTTTAACACATGTTGTTCTATATATGATGATTTAATTAAAAGGGGCAAATATTACTGGAATCCCCATATCGATCATAAAGTTCCACAGTTTCTGATGCGGAACATTGTCGAAGTCCTTTCTATAGTTCACGAAACAAGTGTGAAGATTTACATTATGCTCTATGTATTTTTGTAAAATGGTTTACATGTTGATGATATTGTCCCTGGCTAATCTGCCCTGTCTGAAACCTGTCTGTACTTTCT
>CAWUFQ010000231.1:2500-12500 GCA_963921405.1 Cepaea hortensis | reverse complement strand
ATAACTGTAGGCAAAGAGTTTATAAATCTTTGAAAACAATGTAACAATCTATATATAAAATATATAGCAATGTTATTAAAACTGATTCAGTGCCAAAGGAAAAATGTGTTTTGCCCAAGCAGAAATTGATGGCAGAAAATGGGAAATAGGGGTGTCTCATAATATTGATCTAAAAATTGTTAAAATTGTAGTAAATTTGTATATATATCAAATTAAAGGACATTGCACAAGGAACACATTAGTATTGCTGCTGTTGCTAAAAGTTAGAAATATAATAATAATATTAGCAGATGTTGTAAAAAAATAAATTGATGACAGAGGTGACAAGTACGTGAAATTTCCACTTAACAAGGCGCTACTGCTCCAACGCTGTTTATAATTCAATGAAACTTACTGAATTATGATAACTACACCACTTTGTACACAAATATCACTAGAACGGCTCCATAACACCAATAAATCACAATAACAACATACTATTTTGAAGCGCATCATTGTCACATAAAATAGAAAATGTCGGAAAATCACGAGACAGGTTTTGACCGTTTTCTGCTGATAAACACACAATTTACGCTATTTTTTATTTAGTTATAATTATTATTCTTTTAAATTTAATTATGTAAATTCTCCTTAAATACTTTGTGATAGGCAAAGCAAACTTTAAGGGCACAAATGTGGCCCATTAGCTAATTCGACATGATGACAAACTTTCACGGTCAGCGGCTAACCAGCTAAGGTAGCCGTTAGTTTTGTTTACATTCATACACAGTTAATTTTAACCAAACAACCACATTTAACATGTGCTATCAGTTTAGAATCGTTCACAAAGTCCCTTAAATCAAAATAATTACAATCTAAATTGTTTAAAACTATTATCTTATGTAAATATGTGAGGCCGAAAATCAGGGTCGATGCCGTTGTCAAATCTGAAAAGTAAACAAAACTTTTATCTAAGAATTTTTCCTCAATATTCATACATTTTCTGCCTCTCGTGGCCTGTGTGTAAATGAAAAACCTTCTTTCGGCGTAAAACTTCGTTTCAGGGTATTAAAATTAAGCAAGGAATTGCAAACGAAAGAAACAAACGGACTCCCAAAATCTTGCCAATATATTGATGAAGGGGTGAAACAGTTGAGACTGTTTGGCAATCGGTTGGCGGCTGGCATCGAATCAGTTAAAAGTTATGCCCCTTGAAATAACTTTTCTTAAGTTAAGTCCCCTCGCTATATATATATATATATATATATATATATATATATATATATATATATATATATATATATATATATATATATATATATATATATGTGTGTATATATATATATATATATATATATATATATATATATATATATATATATATATATATATAAATGATAAGATATTAAAATATTAAATTTTAGTATGTAAATAGCTAATTGTACACTAACAAACTATGACAGATGGATGCACGGTAATGAGAGGAAGTAGTGTAGAAAATTTCATCTCACTCGGATGGACCATTCGCGAACGCATAAAGAACGGACATACATACAGACATACATCGTCTTTTATAGATATAGATGAACGTGTTAAAATTATAATTTCTTCAAAGTATTACATTGTATAAATTAATCAATATGTTACATTTTATAATTCCATCAAAATGTTGTATTTTATAATTCCATCATCGTGTTATATTTTATAATTTCATCAACGTATTATATTTTATAATTCCGTCTACTTGTCATATTTTATGATTCAATCAACATGTTATATTTTATAATTCCATCAACGTGTTATATTTTAGGTGTGAGCTCTGGATGTCCCCCACACTGGACGTTCTTCCAAGGAGACTGTTATCGTTACGGAGACTCAAAAGTTTACTGGCCAACCGCGCAGGTATTGTCAGAATGAGGTCAGCATGGCCGAAGAGCGAATTTTTTAAAAATACGGTGTGCTGCAGCAGAGGTAGCGGGTTCAACCCTATTACCGTTCTGTTGGAATAAAATTTTGACTTCTCGTCATTTACTTTAGGACGTAAATTGCAAGCACCTCTGAAGTCGGAGTGGGTTAGCTTGATAGCGAGGGACACTGTAGATTCGCTTATTGCACACAGTGAACAACTAGGGTTAGAATTAATTTGTAAAGTGACGCATATTATGGTCGTAACTAGGGAGAAGGAAATACCACAATGTAATATACAGTAAATGGGCTATTCTTAAACGTGAATCGGTATTATTATTTCGGAACCGTCATAACAACTGATGGGAGATGCCATGAAGAGATTAGAATAAGAATTGCTATGGCGAAGGCAGCCTTTTGCAAGATGAAGGACATACTGACCAATAAAATATGTCATTTGCAACGAGAAAAAAAACGGTTGAAGTTTCACTTAGAACCATACATTTGTATGGATGTGAATCGTGAACAATGAGCAGAAAAGCTTGAAAATATATGATGACTTTGAAAATATGGTTCTAGGGGAAATGCAAAGAATACCATGGATAGAAAACTGATAGAAAATACCACAGATAGAACAAACAATTGACCGATTCCAACAAGAAACAAATGAAAACCGTAAACTGATTAGAAAAATTAGACGTAAAAAGTTACAATATTTTGGACACGTCATGAGAAAAAATATAAATTGGAGAAACTTGGTGACAACTGGCAAGTTTGTGGGGGTAAGAACAAGGGGACTGCAGAGAAGTAAATACCTGGAGTGAGTAATGTCGCTTGGCTATTGAGTTGGAACGACCGTCAGAGAATGTAGAGCATTAGTCAAACAGTGGCTGTATGTTCATTCATTGGCACCTTGCCGTCTTAACAGACGATAGTTTGTGCTTTAAAAAGGCATAATAACTTTTACCTATGACGGTAGCGAATGTGATTGATGAGGCCAATTCGAGCTGTAAATGTTCGTTTACAGTGGGTGCATGTGAACATGTGGTCATTTCCACCATCATGCACCATCTTACGTCTCACACGCTCGGTGTGCGACTTATCTACAATAATTTGCTCCTTTGTCTTTATTCCATTTCTGATGTTTGCCCTCCATGCACCACGTTCAGCGGCGACTTGCTCCCAATGTGCATTATCAATGCCTGTATCAATCATGTCCCGCTTACACACATCTTTGTATCTACGTCAGCAAAAGCGTGTACAGACAGAAAAGCCAATGGCCAAGTCCTACAAGAAACAAATGAAAATCGTACACTGAATAGAGAAAATAGACGCAGGCAGTTAAAATATGTTGTTCACGTTATGAGAAGAAATAAATAGGAGAACTTAGTGACAACTGGCAAGATCGAGTGTAAGAGAACAAGTGGACGCCGGAGAAGTAAATACCTGGATGGCTTTGCCATGTGGTATGGTCGAGAAGGAACACTGAACTGATCAACAACTCTGGTGATCGAGTGACATGACGAAACATGATCGCCCACGCATATTGGTATGGCACATGATGATGATGATACCATAGAGGAGCTACGATGGAGTGTGCACTGGCATCAGGGTCTCTGTTCATTCCCCTCTTGAAGAGGAAGCTGCTTTCCGATCATATATATGGCTGGGTATATCAGAGATCAAATCCACACATTCATCTCGGTTTGTAAATTAGTGCCAGATATCGCTCTACAAAGAAAATGTGGACAGGTAGGGAGCTGGTCAACTCACTTCATAATACAGTGATCTAGTATATATGAAAACCTACTTTCATAGAATTGCGTCTATCATATAAAAGTTTACGTAATTTGTCTTATTTTCCATAAGTAGTAACGATTGAAGTCGTGTGCCTCTTTTAGTCTACATAATGTGTTTCTATAGCATCTGTATGTATGAAGACAGATGTTTAAGAGATATATCTTCACTAAGAATGTCTATTTGAAGAAGGTGTTTATGGATACATTCTTCTCCTTAGCTGTGTGTACAGCGGAAAGTGTTTGGATCATGTTTTTGTGTCGTATTTGCTAGAACACAATGAAAGTGGCTGGTGGTGGCTAATTTGAATTTGGTTTTCAACTAATATCTCATTTTGTAGTTGTCAGTTTGGAGATGAAGTAAGATAATGTAGTACCCATCATCTTCATTATGTCTCTTTGATTATTGATTCTGAGACTTTGCATTTTTGCCTGTTGATAATACTTTATTAGCTTTTACTGTTTAATAGCTGACCAGATAAAGTTTATTTAGAGCAATGCTCTTCTGCTTGAACCAGTATATCAGCTATGTCTCATCATCATCTCATCATGTTCCTCTTGTACCTTGCGGTGTCGAGGTGAAGTATAAACATCGTGAGAGTGCCCGATTATGGGCTTCATATATCGATATTCCCATGGACTCTGCTACTCCCTCAGTCCAACGTTTACGTGGTCGGCCTCTTCCTCTGTTTCCATCTGGTCTGTACATCATTGCTTGTTGTGGTATGCTGTTGAATGGTAACGTACTTACATGGCTAAACCATTTGACTTGCTGCTTTCTAATAAAATCTAGTGCTGCTATAACCCCTACTTTAGTCCTAATTTCTTCATTTCTGATCTTATCTCTTCTTGATACGTTGAGTATTCTTCTCAGGAATCTCATTTCTGTTGTTGTGATTTTTCTTTTCTCTTTTTCTCTCATTGTCCAGGTTTGGCATTGGTAGCATAGAGTTGGTAGGAAGATTGTGTTGTAAAGTGCTTTCTTAGTAGTTATTGATACATGTTTGTTCTTTAGTATTGGTGCAATTTGTCCAATGAGTTGGTTTGCCTTATTGCATCTATTTTCAATCTCGTCTTCTGATCTGCCATTTGATGATATTATACATCCTAGGTACATGAAACACTTTACTTGTTTCAAGGGATGTTCGTTTAGGTGAATAGTTTTTTTTTTCTTCTTTAGTTATAGTCATTGCCTATGTTTTGCTTGTGCTAATTTTCATGTTATGTTCCCTACATATTTTGTTTAGACCAGTGGTTCTCAACCTTTTTTGCCCGTGCCCCCGTTCACCATATTTTCGGAACGTCATTCCCCCCCCCCCACCTTTCGTATTTCCTACCTAAAAATTTGGCCCGTGCCCCTTCACCATATTTTCACAACGTCATTCCCCCTCCCCCTGTCGTATTTCCTACCTAAAATCCCCCCTCCCGTTCCTGCCCCTAAATAGTATACGTAATAATGGAAGCACATAACAAACATGTCTAGACTTCCACATAAAACGTGATTTGTGGGTCTACTTACTTTATAAAATTAATTTTAGAAGGGGTGATACGTACAGAACCATACAGTATGAAGGGAAAAACAATATCAAGTAATCGGTTCTTGTGTTAACGCGATCTTGAAATAATCTTCATTCCCCCCCCCCCCCCCCTGGAAACCCTAAAAAGTCCCACCAGCCCCACCGGTTGAGAACCACTGGTTTAGACTATTCATGTGGTCTTGTAATTCAGCTTCTGATTTTGCTATTAGAGCTTGGTCATCCGCAAACAGGAGTTTTCTAATGGTTAGATTTGCAGATGGTTCTTCTTCTGTGTTCTCGTCATGCGGTATTCTTGCGGTCTCTGTTTGGCTGGTTTCTTTACATATGACTACTACCTCCAGCATGAGAATGGAGGTGGAGGCAGTAACAGCGGCATTCCGGTAGCTAGAGGAGACTATTTCAACACATGTTGTATTCATTACGGATTCACAGAGTATGCTTAGTAAGGTGGAGAAAGAAATGTCTCTCGTGGAATGGCTCTCGTCGCTTCAGATGTCACAAATAGTGAGAATTGTATGGATATTTTGCCCTGGCCATGCGGGTGTACGAGGGAATGAACAGGCTGATAATCTAGCAGGGAGGGCACCTCTTGGTGGTATTTTGCCTATGGACAAGGGGGAGGTGGTCGTGTGCTTGTGGGACCAGATGGAGAAAGCGGAGGAACAGATTGAGAACCCATATGTGGAAAGAATGCCATTGCGGGGGATCGGCAGGGGTTCTGAAAGAATCTCAAAACTGAGAGGGAAGACCAGGAGAACTTTTAATGAGATAGCGGTGAGAACGATTAGTAGTGTGACTCTTCGCTGGCTGTTGAACGAGGGGACGGAGCACATATGGGAATGTCCTGAGTGCAGTGATGTCGGTTCTTAACTCAGCTCAACTCAACTTTACATATGGTGTCTATATATGTGATGAACAAGAGACGGGACAGGACACAACCTTGTCGTACTCCAGATCTTATTGTGAAGGGTTCTGAGAGTCCTCCAGTTGCTCTCACTATGCATTCACTGTTGTTGTGTAAGCTTCTAGGTAGGTTTGTTATATGCCTTTTCCAATCAACAGTAAACAAACAAAATTTAATATACTATAAATACACAGATAAAAATAATACTGAATACTCAAAATTGTGAATATACAATATTCTTCAGTTATTGTAATTTCTGCATTTGAAATCGTCAAAACCCTCAATCAGCCCCTTCCATACTTTCTTCAATTCTGGCACTTAAAGGTCTGTTATGTATCTTCTGTAGTTTGAACATCGGATCGTGTCAACTTTGCCATCACTTTTCAATTTGACTTCGCTAGTATCTTCAACTGTGTATTCTACATGATCTACAAGGAAGTCATACTTTTAGAAAACTTTTTTTCGTCTTTTCCATTTCACAGCGACAATATCTTCTAGCCTAAATTGTGTATGATTTCCAATTAAACAAATTTGCTGGTTAACAACTTTTATGACAATGCAGTCTGTGGTTCCACCTGCCACATCTTTGATATCAACTGGCTGTTCGTCATCAAGTCCCATATCACATGACCGATATTAACTTTCCATTCCAGATTGTCTGCTACACTAACTACCGGTGTCCCATCTCCCATCAATACAAGTCCTTTCTTGAGGTCTGTCTAAAATGGCATTTCTTACGTTGTCCGCTTCTATGTCACTTTGTCATTTCACAACCACAATATCGCCAAGTCTGCAGTCAACAGTGTCTATTTTGGAATTGTCCTTTCTGAAAACCGCATCTGCATTATTGATCTCTTGAATATTGTCTACCACATCTTCTCTCCGACTTTCATCGTTTCACCACGTAACACTAACAATCTCTTGACAACGTTACAGCCATGATATACAAACCTCACATTTTCCGGGATAAATGAGATAACTCGTCTAGGCCTAACCCTAACACTAACCCTAACCCACTAACGATTTATCTCCCTTAGTGAAGAAAATTTGAATTGTGTGTATCACGGTTGTGACATTATTAAGAAATTTAGAATAGATGACCGACTCGAAAACATTAAAATGGAAAGCTATAGTTACCGATCGGGATTCGAATCTCTCATCTCGAAATAACGAAGCTGTCTAGTTACAGGAACACATTTAGTTTGTACATTGGGAGCAAGTCGCCGCTTAATGTGCTGAATGGAGGGCAACGTTCAGGAATAGAATAAAGACAAAGTATAAAATTATTGCAGATAGGTCACACATTGAGCGTGCGAGACATAACATGGTATAAATGACCATGTGTTCACATACATCCATTGTGGACGAACATTTACAGCGCGAATTGATCTGATCTGAGGATACCCAGATACTGACAATATAGGAGATGGAGTGGGGGACTGGGAAATAGACACCGATCTCCATCTACTCAACAAAGCGGATGACACACCGAGCTTCTAATCTAAAAGATGTTTTACGACTTCTATTCCAGACTTAGCGTTCTGCAGAGGAGACATCCTCCACAAAATTTATCGCCATGTGCTTGATCACTTAGCAGGCAATGACCACAGACCAATCTAGCTTGTAATGAATATTCTAGTGTACTGTTCTATCTGCTTAGGGGAGTTACTTCTATCTCAGCAAATTACACTGCACCATCACATTATGTGTGGTTCTCTCTGTAACCTTGCTATTTATAACTGCAATTACATTTGATAAGTAAAATGGCAATGTTATGATAACAATTGATTTCACGACACGCATGTAATTATGATGACAATTGAACCAGAACCTTGCATGCCTTAAATACCTGCAAAGAAATTAGTTCAGTGGAAAATATTAACCATATCCGTTGAAAGCACGCTCCACCCTAGCCAAGCTAATGCCGTGTATAGTTTACCCATACACACGACAACGGTCAGATGCCAATGAAACATGACTTCACATCTTCTTCTTCTTCTTCTTCAGCGTTCCGAGCTATTGATGTTCTTTGCTGCAGATACAATCCGTCTCCATTCGTCTCTCTAGTTGACCTTCTTTTGCCAGTCGTTGATTCCAAGTGCTTGTAGGTATGTATATATATATTATCTCTCCACCGTCTTCTTGGTCTACCTCGGGTCTACAGTCATTTATGTCCTGAGTGTAAGCGAGATTTGTTTCCCTATTTTCTTCCATTCTTTCTATATGCCCCAGCCATTGTAGTCTATTAGCCTTCATGATACCAGTGATTAGCGGGGACTTAAACAGATCATAAATGTCTTTGTTACTTCTTCTTTTCCACTCTCCACTTTGTGTATCCCTAATGGGTCCAAAGATGCGTCTTAAAACTTTGTTCTCAAAGGTTTGTAGCAAAGCTTCGTCTCCTTTCGTTGTACTCCAGGTTTCAGAGCCATACAGCACAACTGGTCTGTTCAGTGTTTTGTATATTGTGATCTTTGTGTTACGAGATAGCGCATTTGATTTTAATAGATGTTGTAGTGCATAGTATATCTTATTTCCAGAGTTGATTCTAGACTTCACATGCTGTTATCAATTATAAAATATTTTTATTTTTTTTTAAATCATACTTCACCACAACGACACCCTGTTGTGTTTCATACCCAGACACACAAAAGTAGTTATTTGAACCTACCATCAAATATGTTCAACCACTGCACAGCGAGTCCCCCGCCACATAACAATTACCCAAGCCAGATGCCGGAAAGCTGCTCTACATAACGTGAAACATATTGTGAGAAACGTCCTCGTCGCCACATAATGATTACCCACAAAATATGCCGGAAACACGCTCTTCCGCTGTAAACACAATTCAATCATGCAAAATTCACTTAGCCAGGTGTTAACTCACTGTCTGTTAGCTCTCCACTGGACAAATAATTGAAAGTTCGATTGTAATCAACTACCAAAAAGTTACTTCTTTACTGAATGGCTATCTCCAAATCCCTTTAAACTGTAGCTGAAATGATACTTGCTTACCAAAAGAATAACAATATTATATTCAAAGAATACATGCAAAAGATATTGATAACAAATTAAATAAGTTTCCCAACATATCAGCAAATCTGACAATTGAAATGATTTTGGATGCGAGAACTCAAACACAAAACCAAAAATGAAAAAGAAAAACTATACCGAACGTCAATAATCATGCACAAATATGAGCTTTTGGATGATACTCGGGATTAATTTAAGCTCATGCTGTAAGGAAAATATAACAGTTCCTATTTACTGGTGTTTCCCCGTCATCTCACTGTCAGTGGTGTACCTAAAAAGACTAGATGTTATGAGAAAAATACAGCACCAACACAGAAACGCCAGGACTGCACCAATCTGAAATGACTATCTACTTTATTAAATTTTAGTTGAAATCCAGCAAATTTAACAACTAATATTAATATAATTCATGACTGAGTGTATACTTACGTACCCAGTCATTTCAACATGTTAATTTGTTAATAACATAATATAAACAAAGTTAATTATAATAACGTATACTTCACTATTACTGTAATTCTGTTATCGTAAATTATTTTCTAATATATTGGTTTCGCACCTAAGCACTAATTAATTATTAAGATAACTACTAAATCTTTAATAATTATGGTCATTTATTAATACACGTCGTACTATCTGATTACTGTGATGATGCTAACCATCAATTTGTTTATTCACAGTTGACCTATATAACACCCTAACTAACAATAACAATATGTCACATTAATATATAACTACACATAACCCAATAATAAGTACTAATTGCAACCTTTCTATAAGGTAACGTTCTCTTATCTAATTGCATAACGCGCGTAGTCTATATCGCACCATGTTCTTACTTAAAA
>CAWUFQ010000230.1:90200-172237 GCA_963921405.1 Cepaea hortensis | reverse complement strand
GTATCTTCGTTGCACTCCGGACATGTCCATAGGTGCTCAGATCCTCCCCCCCCCCCCCAGCATATTCATCAGCGTCCGGTGGCTAATAGTGCCAGTTCTGTGTTGGTTGACGAGGCGCTTTGTTTTCCCGATGTACCTCTCGCGTCTGGCTGTGCCGATTCTTACTCCCAGGTCTTTCATCCTGGACAGCGATGTGGAATCACTGACGTCAAAGTCCTCTGTTCTCGCCATATCTTTAAGGACGTTAATAACATCGTCACGATCCATGGGCTGGCCATCTACAGGGGGTGCAGAGCCAGCCAGTTTGTCAGCTCGTTCATTTCCCTCGACTCCCGCATGTCCCGGGACGAAGATGAAAGTGACTTTACGGACAACAGACTTCCGCAGCGATTCAGTCCACTGTCTACGTACAGATCCAGCTTCGACCTTCTGAATCATGCTCATTGAATCACTTAGTACACACACGTTGGTATAATGCTGTGATTCCAGCCATATGAAAGCCTGTGTAACTGCCATCACCTCCATCGTCATGCTGCTCGTGGTCATAGAGTGGGCACCACTAGATTCTTGAACGGTTCGGCCCGCCGAACGGGCTGTAAATGCCCACGCACTTCTCTGCTGCTTTACAACAGATCCATCTGTATAGATGAGCACTTCGAAACTTAAAGCAGGGGGCACATTTGTAATTACTCAAACCCTTAAAATGATTACTGGATACATCGTGGATAGGTTCAGTTTCTTTTTGTTTTGTTTTAACGGAATACATTCTTATAATATCATTTAGTGTTTAATGAATACATCCCCACAGATTCAGTTCCATGTTTACCGAATACATCCCCATAGATTCAGTTCCATGTTTACTGAATACATCCCTATAGATACAGTTCCATGTTTACGGAATACATCCCCATAGATTTAGTGTCATGTTTACTGAATATCATCCCCTTAGATTCAGTTCCATGTTTACTGAAATCCCCATAGATTCAGTTCCATGTTTACTGAATACATCCCCATAGATTCAGTTCCATGTTTACTGAATATATCCCTATAAATTCAGTTCCATGTGTACCGAATATATCCCCATAGATTCAGTTCCATGTTTACTGAATACATCCCTATAGATTCAGTTCCGTGTTTACTGAATACATCCCTTTAGACTCAGTTCCACGTTTGCTGAATACATCCTTAGTGTCAGTTCCATGTTTACCGAATATATCCCCATAGATTCAGTTCCACGTTTGCTGAATACATCCCTATAGATACAGTTCCAAGTTTATTGAATACATCCCCATAGATTCAGTTCCATGTGAACCAAATACATCCCTATAGATTCAGTTCCATGTTTACTGAATACATCCCCATAGATTCAGTTCCAAGTTTACTGAATATCATCCCCATAGATTCAGTTCCAAGTTTACTGAATATCATCCCCATAGATTCATTTCCATATTTACTGAATACATCCCCATAGATTAAGTTCCACGTGAACCGAATACATCCCCATAGAGTCAGTTCCACGTGAACCGAATACATCCCCATAGAGTCAGTTCCAAGTTACCGGATCATCATTACCATCAAGTACCTTGCTGAATGGCTTGGGCATTATTATTACATTTAATTCCTGTGTGTTTACAAACATCCTTTATCAGCATCAGAAGTAACGAAATATGACGGAAGAATAGTACGCCCATACGGCATACACCGCACCCTGTCTCTACACACGGTTAGTTTGTAGATATAGAAATGTTTATATATGTGGAACACAAAGGTCGTATCCGGTTGAACTCTGCTGAGGTGCAGTTTGGATGTACAATGTGTGTTCTCATTTCAGATTCTGCTTATGTGTGCATGTTTGTTGTCCCTTCCTCTGTCATCATCATCAGGTGGCATTTCAGAGGTTGCAGGAGATCGTGTCCCTCTACAACAGGGTCTGGGAACCTTTTTTCCCCCCTACCAAGAGCCATTTTGATTTATTTGACATCAATTGACATCAATTGACATCAATTACCAACTTTAAAATTAGCTTGTCAAACATTTAATTTGTTCAACCATAATGTGATGGCTGGAGATGCTTCTGTGTGGAGAGGTGTGTGATGTTAGATGGTGTTGATGAAGTTGCGGCTGGATTTATTGATGATTGTTGATAAAGCTCCAAGATGTATTTTTTACATTTTGGACAATTCAAAGCATTTACCAACAACCTTTCATGACATTTATTTTAGAAACAGTGAAAAAGATATATTGAGTTTTGAGTCCCGCCGGTGGTTGCTTTGGCATGCCCTTACCAAATGATTTCGGGGACTTTATACGGCCCGCGGCCTGACGTGCTCCACCCCTGCCTTACAACCAGGATTTCCATTTTCTTGATACGTCCACTCCCCAACCGTTGGTCTTGCAGCTGTATCACATCCACCGCTGTCATCACATCCTATTATATCATCACATCCAACTCTGTCATCACATCCAGACCTATCAATACATCCATTTCTATCATCACATCCAACTCTATCATCACATCCATCTCTATCATCACATCCAACTCTATCATCACATCCATCTCTGTCATCACATCCATCTCTATCATCACATCCATCTCTATCATCACATCCATCTCTATCATCACATCCATCTCTAACATCACATCCATCTCTATCATCACATCCAACTCTGTCATCACACAGATCTCTATCATCACATTCAGCTCTATCATCACATTCAGCTCTATCATCACATTCAGCTCTATCATCACATCCATCTCTATCATCACATCCATCTCTAACATCACATCCATCTCTATCATCATATCCAACTCTGTCATCACACAGATCTCTGTCATCACATTCATCTCTATCATCACATTCAGCTCTATCATCACATCCATCTCTATCATCACATTGAGCTCTATCATCACATCCATCTCTATCATCACATCCAACTCTATCATCACATCCAACTCTATCATCACATCCAACTCTATCATCACATCCAACTCTATCATCACATCCAACTCTGCCATCTCATCCAACTCTGCCATCTCATCCAACTCTGTCATCTCATCCAACTCTGTCATCTCATCCAACTCTGCCATCTCATCCAACTCTGCCATCTCATCCAACTCTGCCATCTCATCCAACTCTGCCATCTCATCCAACTCTGCCATCTCATCCAACTCTGTCATCTCATCCAACTCTGTCATCTCATCCAACTCTGTCATCTCATCTAACTCTATTATCTCATCCAACTCTATCATCTCATCCAACATAGGGACTGATATCTTTGTTGTATTGTCGTTGGCGGCCTATATTATATCGTTGGTATCTGTTTGTTATGGCAGATTTACGAACAAAGAAACACTCACTGGTTTGTCTCAGCCTGACACGTCTGCTGCACGCTGTGTCAATTCTCTAGTAGAATTCTCTCCTTACTACCATGAAACCGGCAGTCTGCTAGCTGGAAACTCTCTCTCTCTCTCTCTCTCTCTCTCTCTCTCTCTCTCTCTCTCTCTCTCTCTCTCTCTCTCTCTCGCTCGCTCGCTCGCTCTGTCTCTCTCTTTCTCTCTCTCACGCTCTATCTCTGTCCTGCGTCCCCCCCCCCCCCCATTTCTCCCCCATTCTCTTAAACAAAGCATAGGGATGCCATTTACGTGAGGGGGGGGGGGGGGGTGGGGGGGGGTGTTGCCTTTTGACCACCAGACCGAACAAGCAGGCAGTATTGTGATTTGCTAGAATTAAAAATAAATAATAAAAGAAGGAGTGGGGGGAGGGGGAGGGAAGGTGGATGTTGACGGCGTTGTAAAGAAGTAACGGGCTGAAAAGGTGGGGGGGGGGGGGGACGACCGGTGTCTTTCCGGTGTCTTTCCGGTGGCGCCGGCCGAAGTGACCTTGGTATTGTGGTCATTGTTGTCGTCGGGCAGTGGTTGGTTCGTGTGAGCAGGTGTCCGGACAAGTGCAACAGATGGGTGACCTGACCACTAACTTTCGGCGTGCCCTGACTAAGAGGAACAAGTGGAGTGGACGTAGAAACAGGACACAAGACTAACTCATTTTGTATCAGTTGACTCGCCATGCCTTCATTGGATGATTGCCGTTGGTAAAACACGAAGTACTTTTCTTTCAACTGATGTACCCTGATATATTGCTGTATCCAGCTCTATTGTTATGTATCAACTGATGCACCCTGATATATTGCTGAATTCAGCTCTATCATTATGTATCAACTGATGCACCCTGATATATTGCTGTATCCAGCTCTATCATTATGTATCAACTCATGTTCCCCGGGTGCTGTGATTTAGAGGATGGTGAATTGCACAGTGATAATAATTCTCCTTTATACCGAATTGAGGGTATGAAATCAGCCTTGCGAATTCGATGGTATGATGCGTCGGCAGTTCAGAAACTACTGGACTTGCATTGCCTATTAAATCACAAACAAGCAATAACTGCGTGAGGTGGTGGTGTCATAACTTCCAGATGTCTTGCACCTGTTGTGCACCCAAACCCTGCAGGACAGCTTCAAGATACATGCCCGACGCTAATTGCAATCGGAAGGCTTGTCCATGGGACACATTTTTCAGTCCCATTCCCATCCTATCCCACGGTCATTTTGCCTGTGCCATCCCATGGGATTCCCATGATAATACTAATATGGAATACAGTTCAAATAAAATTATGAAATTTATGAAAGTTTAGGGTTAGATTACTAAACAGGACTACATGTACAAAGAGACATTTAAAACATAATTTATTAATTTTAATATTCAAGAGTGTTTTATTAAAACAAAGTTTAATCTAAATATGACAATTCAGTGTCATTCTGACACACTCATTCTGTTTCAGAGTCACTCTGCTCATTCAGCACATTATCAATTTCCTGCTGATCGACTGTTTCTAATAATTCAGTTAATCCAGGTAATCCCTGAACCAATTCCACAATTTTCATCTTACATGCAAATCTGATATACACAGAGTTTATAACGAGAGCTGGTAACATCCGTTTTCGTAACTTACTCAACAACAATCCAGCTGCACTAAATAAGTGCTCTACTGCCGCTGAGGACACTTGTATGGCCAAGACAATTTTCGCGCTTGCTTTTAGCAGTGGAAACCTATGTTCATTTTTCCAATAATTTAATGGTTGTGAAGTTAGTTGCCGTAACTTTTGAAACATGGTGACGTCATCCTCAAGGCATTTGTTTCTGGGGTCATCAAACTTAAGTGTTTTGTTTGGTGGAGGATCCAAAAATAAGTCAAAATCACTCTTCAGCTTTTGTTCTACAACTCCTGCTACTTCACATAACAACTGACTTAACCATGTCTTCTATTTTGGCTTTAATGTCAACTCCAATAATTTTCTGAAAGTTCTGACAATATTTCTTCACCATGTTGCTGGAAGTTTCTTCGTCAATATCAACAATAACTTTGTACAACTGATGGTCTAGGAGGAAGTATAACAGCAAAATTAAATGAGATGTAGTACCATCAATTTCTAGTTTGTCAAAAAAAAAGTTTTGAATTTCTCATTTATGTACAACATTCCTTTCATCTGAACAATATTCGGAATGTGGTTTAAGAATTCTTCATCATCTTCATTAAATTAATGGAGTAATGTTTTTAAAATGGGTATTGAAACGTTAGTAATAATATGATCGCATGCGCGCATTTATTAATTTATCCGGTGTCCCACCACGAGATAAAGAATTGATACAAGTATATAAAGAAAAAGGAAGGATAAAAAGTTTTAAAAAGGTTTTAAAAAAAGTTGCTATGACATGGCTACTGTCCCATGTGACCCATGGGAAATACAAATGTTTGCTGTCCCGTCCCATCCCATCCCATAGGACGTTTCCCATGAGATTCCCATGGGAATCCCATTCCCATGGACAAGCCTGGGAATCGGCCCATGATTTCTAGATGTCACGTCATTAGTCGCCACCCGTAGTTTGAACTTTCCAAGTAGGTCTTTATTTGTCTTCACCTGGCTTTCTTGTCTGGTATTTTCCTCACATAAGGTTTAATTTCTTCTTTCCACGTACATCCTCTTGCTAAATAAAATGGCCAAACAACATCCTTCAGTCAATCATGTGCTGTCTTCACAATGAAGGTTGGCTGCAATGGCTGTTCGTCTCTCACATTGATTGTATATTCTGTCATACTGCTGTTCGTCCATCTCTTGATGTTATGTTCCCACTTTTATCGATGTCTACTTCTTCCTAGCTTGTCTTCGACCTTACCCCCCCCCCCCAGTAAAGTTTTAAAAAAATAATTAAATAAAAGTGTTATGCCTTATGCCCGAAATATTCCACTTGCCTTTTTAAAAAAAATTTTCTGTCATCAATTCTCTTTTCATTCCCAGTTTTTCTTCAACCTCGGTATTTTGTTGGTTTTGTTTCAATGAAATACAATATATTATTCTGTATATCCACATCACCATAGCCTCAATTCGACTTTCTATAGTACTTACAAACATGATTATTTTATAGCGAAAGATACATTACTTTATATGTAAAATAAGTCTAGTACCTGCTTTGATAATGAAAGAACTCAATTTTAGTCACGTTTAAAACAAATGGACGTGAGCAGTTATTTCATCGTGTGTTTGTGTGTGTGAGATTGATAGACATAAATACAGGAAAAATGACAGAAAGAATGAAAAACAGAAAGAGAGAAAGAATGAAAAAAAAAAGAAAGAGAGAAAGAAAGAAACAAAGAAGTTAAAGCAGGAAAGAAAAAAAGAAAGAAAGAATATAGAGCAGGAACGAAAGAACAAGGGTTATTAAGAAATAAAGAACAGAAAGATAGAAAGAACAATGGTTTAGAAAGAAAGAAAGAACTGAAGGCAGGAAAGAAAAAAAGACAGACAGAAAAAAAAAGAAAAAAAGGAAGAAAGACAGAAAGAAAAAAAATACAGGAAAAAAAGGAAGAAAGAAAGCACAGGAGAATCCGAATGTCCCTAAGCGTAGCTAACAATTTATTACTGTTACTGACTAGAAGAAAGCAGTAGTATTACTTTACTTCTCCTCATAACTTGAGGCCTGGCCAACCATCTCCACCCACCCCACCCGGCCGAAGCACACCAGGTTGCAGCAACCATGCGCACCATCATCCTGACACAACCTGCGCACCACTGGAACCAGAGGCACACTACCGCAGGTCGGCTTACGCCAGCACTAACTTTTGATAGCCAATGGGAGACAAGGGCAGAGTGGGAAATCAATTTTAATTTGAGCTGCCTGGTCGAGGCTGGTGATCTCAATAACAGGTTGTTGCACTTGATTGGGCTTTGAAGAGTTGTTAAGAATGTTGCAGTCATTTCTCATCCATCGTTTCTCATTCTGTCCTGGCTCTCTGACTTTGCGTCCTCTCTTCTTTTTCATTCATCCTTTCCTCCCCCATCCCCTCTCTCCCGTTTAAAAACAAACAAACCTGTATTTATGTATTAACCCTGTTTAATTTTCTCTCCCCTCCCCCTCACCCACCCACCCTCCCTTCCTCCCCCCTCTCCCATCATGTCTCGCCTTCTTACAGTGTCCCTCACCCTCCTTCACTCTTGCTCCCTCTGTCTTTCCCCGTAGTGTAAAAAAGTATAACGTGCAATTTGGTAAATGATAGAAGCCACGCAACGTCTGGCCCTGGCCGCAGCATGTTGCCGTGTAGTTATTTGATGGCGCTGGATTCGGGTAACAGTTGAAGGTCAGCAAAGACTGGCGATTTATACATGTTGAAGCTATGTAATGGATATCAAACGAGATTACTACTGCTGCTATCGCTGCTACCGTTAGTACTGCTACTACTTTTGCTGCTGCCACTGCTACTACTGCTGCTATTATACTACTACTTCTACTACTACTACTACTACTACTACTACTACTACTACTACTACTACTACTACTACTACTACTACTGCTACTACTACTACTACTGCTGCTGCTGTTATACTACTACTACTACTACTACTACTACTACTACTACTACTACTACTGCTGCTGCTGCTGCTTTACAGTTTCTTCTTCTTCTTCTTCTTCTTCTTCTTCTTCTTCTTCTTCTTCTTAACCTCATCCTCATTCTTGAAGTGTCTTTCCGGCTGACAGTTGACGGTCACATCCCTTCCCCACCCCTTCGCTGCTGTTTATGAACTCATTTATTGATTATGCATCTGTCCCACACAGGACTTCATCTTGATGGTTGACATGTACCCCGAAGTTTCCTTTCAGCCTTCTTTGCTGTGTGACTGCACACAAAAGCGTGGTCATTGAATACAGTCTTCTGGTCTAGCTCATATAGAAACACGGCTAACGGACCTGAGCTAACTACGGACCGATGACACAATGACACACGCGTGTACAACTCTACGTCACGGTTGTACAAGGAGGCGCTGCTACTGACCAGGCAGTCGCGAAGTGATCAATACACCACACAACCGCTGGCACTTCATTAGTTTCCAAGTTCTGTCCAATCAACGACGATCTCGTGGAATTTCCTTATAAGTCAATCCGGTTGTTTTTTTTCCACCTTGTCTTGGGCTATAATCACCAGTGTCCTGTGCGTGGCAAAGAGCCAATAAGCACGGATCAACTCTTGTGTCAACGGTTTTATCTGACAGAACCTGAATAATCCCGAGAATTTAGACTGATAAGGCTTTTACGATCAGTATTAATAATAAGTTGCATGTCTTTCACAAGGACGTAGCAGTCAACCCCAGCATTTTCGCTGTTCGTGATTCCTGGGCAGATTTTACGTTCAGTAGTTTGCCATTGCTTTCTGAACGACCGGCTCCTATACCTTTTTCGAAAAAACCAGCACCGCTGTGTTTGGGACACGGGTATACGGGCTCACAAACCGCGTCCGCAAGCCCTTAGCAATACAATACTTGATTCTGTCAGGAATGGGATGTTCATTGTCTTGTCTTGCTCTGTCTATCTACTGTGGAACAAGTAGAACAAATGCCCTCTCCCCGTGACGTTTCAAGCCCTGCCGCGAGGCGCTGTATGGAGATTCAGTTTATGCCCTGGTGCCAGGCAGGAGTATTGGGCTTGCTGATGCAACCCTTTGTTGTTGAAGGTTTTGTTGGTGTCATGGATCCATCTGCTAATCGCGCTCTGTAACCTGATCTTCTACAGTTGCTCTGAATTCTCCATTCTCATTACATGACCTGACCACCTTATTCTCTGTCTCTATGTTGAATTGAGCCAAGAATCGACGTCAGAGCACTCGTGGTATTCCTAAACGCGCTCCGTCCTCATCTTCAACAGGCAGCGAAGAGGCTCAGTACTAATGGTACCAGTCGCAGTCTAATTGTTTCGAGTGTCGGCCAGGTCCCTCTGTGGCACCAGTCTGTCCAGACCATGATGATGTATCTATTCTACAGCACTATACGCCTGATCCCTATAATAGTGTGACATTACAGGTTAGGCACGTGATCGTACAGCACACAAGTCTTCGCGTTGTTAGAAAGATAACTTTATTAGCCGACTCGTTCTATCTCTGCACACATGATGGAGACTCCCTTCTTGATGTTGACATCTCTTCTCGCTAGAACCCAAGTGACGTGTGTGCTTACCTAGATACACTTCTTCATTCGTGCACCCACGTTCACTATGGTTTTCCCCCTAGTCAAGGAATGCGCAGCATTCCTTAACTCTTTACTCTTAACCTAATTCCCTCACTGTTACAATGCCTCCCCTTCTTCAAAGAGAATTTTTCCTTGAAAAAATCTCAACCCCAACTTTTAATTAGTTAACTTTACATCTCCATTCTACAATAACAACAATTCCATATATTTCCTAACTCAATTCTCCTATCTCCTCATAGCCAATTGCTAGCTAGAGACAATAATATCGAAACTCTCTACAAAACTCGTTATAAAGTTCTCTAGAAAACTTTCTACAAAACTCTCCATAAAATTCCCCACAATACAAAAGTCTCCATAAGCGAACCGCTTTTAACTTTAAAATGTCCATCTAAATTATGATTGACAAAACTGAAGATATTCCCCTTATCCTTTATTTCCCCCTTATTCACATTCTCACACTCTCAGTATTCTAGGATAGACAGAAAAAAATAGCTAGTTTAGATTTGGGTAGGTGCGCACCTGAAATTAATAAAAGTAAGGAAAAAGTAAGAAAGTAAGAAGTAATCACCTTTCTCTTCCCATACATTCTCAAAACTTTATCAAAAAATAAAGTTTCAAAATTTATCTTCAGTTTCCGTCAATAATAATTGTTATTATCAAAAAAAATATGTTAATCCAAAACTGCTAGCCTTTGTTTTCCCGTTTACCATTCCTTCCACAACAAAAAACTTCCTAACTATTATTATACTGTTAAGTACAGTCTTCTTCTTCCAGTATGCAGTTATTTAAATGCCAAAACTCAACCTGGCATTTCCCCCCATATTCTCCCATTAAACACTGTTCAACCCAGCTCCTATTTTAAACCTTGTATATACATTGCATACCCCACATGTAATAACAACATACCCCTCCATTACTACATATAGAGTCACTTCACTAACCACTACTTTAATTCATCTTCTAACTGAACTTCAAAGTAATAATCATTTTAAACACACTTAAGGTAACTCAATCAATCCAAAACATCGTAAAAATAACTATCTAAGTTAACTTATTTTTCACATTTCATAAAACACAATTGAAGTCCCAACAATTGAGCAAACCATTTCAATCCCCTCATCATTATCCCCACACATTAATCAATGTACACATACATTATAAATTTCAAGACCATTTTCTGAGTACCCAATAATAATTTTCCGCTTTAGAAAAACTCCATCAAGTACCTTTGTAAACACAAAAATATCGTGTCCAACTTCTTCTTCTATCTGCCATCTGCAGAACCTTGTATCCCTCTATTCATCTATCACTTCTCCATTTCTTTAATAACCTCAAATTTTTTTCTATAATTGCAATATCTACATCAATGTCGCTATCCTCTCGAGGAGAGCTATCTTCTTTCATATCAGCTTCTTCATCAGTTTCTGACTTTTCATCCATCTCTTGTTCCCCATCTGTATATCCATTACTAGCAACCGCTAATCTCTTCCTTTCTAAATCCAATCTAATTTTCCTGTCTTGCCGTCTCAACAAATTTTCAAATAGTGGCATCTCTTCCTCACTCGAAGAATTCGCTCTAAGTTTCCTTTGCCTCTTAATTTCTTTTTCTTTCTGTCTATCCAACTTTCTTTTTACTGCCTGTCTTGTATTCATAAATGGAGGTTCAATATTTTCCCTGACTGACTCTTCACTAATATAATCGTCATACACGTTATTTTCCTCTGTCATGACTGTCTTTGGTACCGTTTCTTCTTGTTCAGCTGTAGTAGATGCTGTTGTTACTTGTTTTCCATTCTCTATAGGTATTGGATATACCGATTGTCTGACCATCTGTCCACCTGACAATATTTCTTCTGAACAATATCTCAGTTACAAAATACTCAAACCTGCACGTATTAGTTATTTCCATATAACCATGGTCTTAATGCCTTCATGAGACTTCTAGTTTTGTCCACCGCTGCTTCAGTCTTTTGTTGTTTTTGTGTTCTACTTTCCAATAGATAAACATCTTTCTTTTTAAAAGTATCATTTGCTCCCATCCTTGGAATTCGTCTCCTGGCTTTTGCTACTTTTCTGCCATATATACTGTTATCTTGTTCCGAAGAGTCACTAACTAAAAATTTGCCTGCTTGTCTACCACTAACCATACCGCACGAGGAAACATCTCGCTTCGAGTCAGGATCGTTCCTATTCATTCCTTTTAAATCTCTGTCTGGTGTACATTCTATACCAAAATCTGTGAGGTCTGAAGATTCTGATTCATAAGATTCCTCGGTTCCACATCCACGATTATACATAAGCAAAGTTTTTTCATTTCTAACTCTAACACTCTTTCTAATTTTCTTTCTGCTGTCTTCTGTGTTGAGTTGTCTAACTTTTGTACCTGTGTCTCTCTTTAATGCAACGGTGTTTCTCTTCGTCACTTTCAAGTCAGTTGGCTTTGATTGAGTTTCTACCAACTCGGTTTGACTTCCCTTCGTTATCTTGTTGTTTGGTTGTATCTGGGTTTTCTTTCCTACTATATCAACTTGTGTCTGTGTGTTCCGTTCTACCACTTCAATCATCTGCGTCTGTGTCTCTCTTTCCTGTCTACCCCTACAAATTGAAAACACCTGTCGATCATCAGCTAAGGTTCTATTAGTCTGATGCTGATTTTCTCCTTTGTTTGACTTTGTGAGTGCATATCTCAATCTTCTGATTTCAAACCATTGATTTCGTAATGTTTTCTGCTCCTCACTATTAGATGGCCAGTTCCATCTTTTCTTATAAAAATTCTGTCTCTGCCAACTGTTTTCCTCTGGCTTGCCATGTTGTCTCTCTTCATACCTTCGTGTTCTCGTTACGTCGTTTACATTCCATCTGTGACAGTTTCTGTCGTTATTATAAAGCGGTTGTTTTCTAAAGCAGGTTGAGCTTTGATGTGGCCTTGGCGTAATGGTATCATACTGGCCATTCGATTGGAAACCTCTACTACGTTGTCTTAATACTGCATCCAACCTTGCTATTGCCCCACTAACTCCAGTCAGTACCTGTGAAAAATCTTGGGATTCCATCCTAAAATTTATAATTATTAAGGAATATACAAACAATTCAGACAATATTAATTTCAAACTCAGCAACAATACATAATCTGTTAATTACTCTAATATTATCTAATTATCTTAACTAAAGGCCTCCAGTCGAAGATCCTGATGAAGAAATATTCCTGTTTCAATCCTGAATTCTAACAAAAGAATTTAAATGACCTCCTGATTCGGAATTACCTACACCACATAAAAAAGGACTCTAACTAAGCTCGTTGAAATGAGCAGAACGAAGAAGAGCCTCTGGATTTCTTTTCTTAATAATTCAATCGAAGTCGAAATCAGATCTTTCCAATTCCTGACGTTGATTATGCTCGATATCAGGCTCGCAACAAGAATATTTGATTCCCTGCTCGATTACTGTAGATTCCCTTCGATTAAGGTCACCTTCACGCAAGCGACTTCAGCAAAAAAAAACTCACTTTCCAACAGCAATCTGTGATTTTCATATATATATATCAGCGCAAACGTAATCCAGTCAACAACAATTGGACTTAAAGTTGACGCTATTCAGTCTCTTATTTTCATGTGTAATTCTCGGCATGGTCAGTTTAAATTTCTTTATCCAAACCCCGAGTAGAGACAAGTTTCATTTATGCCTTCCTTTAATTGAAGTTACTGTAGAGAGTATTGCAGATCTTGATTTCATAATTATTGAATTTGCACCATACCCTTGACTTCACCTTCAAACAGTCCCACGGGTTAACACTCATAATTTGTACTGATTCTTTGATGCAGAACAGCATTACTTGATCTCAATATAGCATTTTGCGTTGGTCAATTCTCCAGTTAATTTCATAATTATGCAATAACATCAGTCTTTCAAAAAAATAAGTATCAATCAAACCTTTTCTTTAGCGCTGACCTTGAAAATGGATCTCCTTCTTAATCAGGAATCTAGTGAAAACCCAGAACAGTTACCAACAGTCAGCTTTCATCTGTTGCGTTTCTTAATATTTACTTCTTCAGACACACCAGACATAACCATCTTGTATGGCGGTACTCTCTCTCACCGCGACCTCCCATGTTTCATAAATTCACGGCACCAAATCAACCTGCTATAATAGTGTGACATTACAGGTTAGGCACGTGATCGTACAGCACACAAGTCTTCGCGTTGTTAGAAAGATAACTTTATTAGCCGACTCGTTCTATCTCTGCACACATGATGGAGACTCCCTTCTTGATGTTGACATCTCTTCTCGCTAGAACCCAAGTGACGTGTGTGCTTACCTAGATACACTTCTTCATTCGTGCACCCACGTTCACTATGGTTTTCCCCCTAGTCAAGGAATGCGCAGCATTCCTTAACTCTTTACTCTTAACCTAATTCCCTCACTGTTACATCCCAACGGGTCCTGACCACGCCAACCTTATCGTGCACCAGCACCCCACCCAGCGGTCCCCACTCAATCTATCCACTTGCTTATTTCCCAACACGCTAACACGCCCTGGGGGGGGGGGGGGGGGTGGGGGGGGGGACAGATCCGACTGATTTGCTGTCTATGTAATCAACACATAGTGTGAACAGGTGTGAAGTTATTTGTCTTGGTTTTTTTTTTTTTTTTTAAAAATAACTGACCTCGAGGATTTCTCATCAATTCATTCTCTCTCTCTCTCTCTCTCTCTCTCTCTCTCTCTCTCTCTCTCTCTCTCTCTCTCTCTCTCTCCCCCCTCCCCCAGTGTAACTATAGGGCAGTACGATGGACAGACGACACGTTTCCTTTCTGTGTGAGTTGTGAGTGCCAGTCAACGGGTGTGAAGTTATTTCTCATTTTATTTGACTGGCCTCAAGGATTTCTCACGAATTGATTTGTGTGTGCAGCTACAGGGCGGTAACTACACGCAAGAGAACAAAGCCAAGGGACATTATAATGGGTTTCACAAACCCATTGTACGCCACCAGGGCGCGATCAATTGAATGTTGGACCTCTGGGGACTAGCCATGATGCTGTTAATGAAATTGCAAGAGGGTTTCAGTTAGAGAAGATACGTTCTCCAGGAGTTTTGGACTGGAGAGAGAATAGAGACGGAAGCTAGTTGAATACATTTTTGAATTCGCGAAACAGTTCTGAGAGGTCAGTGATGTCTTAATGCGTGGGCACGTTAGGCAGTTGCCCAGAGGTCACACGACTGTAGGGGTCCTGTATTGAATACTACATTCATACATACTGAATGCAGTACTGTATGCGGCTGACAGGACACTTGTGTGCGCCGTATTCTTCTATGTGGGTCGGGATGCTGTACAGTGTCTCATGAAATGATGCGGGAAAGTGGAGATGTGGATTTTGTCAAGGATGTTGAGAATGTCGTGGTCAAAGAAGAAAACAAACACAGAGGTACTGACGGCCGCAAATATTGTTGGATCACTCATTTAAAAAAAAAAAAAACAATAAGAAAAAGATAGCTGATATTTATGGGGCACGTCAACAGAAGTGAAATAGACACACGTGTGGATGATACTGGTCAAGAGAGGTAAGGGGGGGGGGGGGTAACAGAACAGAACTCTGTAAGAGAAACACTCGGAACGGCTGGCCAACAAATAATAACATGAGCAACTTCGACCACATTGAAATAGTAGTTGACAGAGAGGTGTGGAGATTCTGATCGCCGATGCCATCCCCAGACCAGCAGGAGGAGGAGAGAAAAAAAAATACTGTATGGCTAACCTGGTAATTAAATTACAATTGATGTGTTAAAGTTAATAGACCGGCAGGACACATCGGGTGATAAGCTTGATTATCTCGCCAAAAACCGAGATAGGATTAGTAAGAACAAGGGTGGGCAAACTGCGGCCCGCGGGCCGCATGCGACCCGGCAACTGATATTATGCGGCCCTCGAGGGCATTTAGAAGTAAAAATGTTTACTTCGTTTTTAAGTTATGCTATTGAATTTTACAGAATTTCATGTACCGTTATGATTGTTTTAACATTTTTGGTAACATTTCTTTCTAATTTTCAATTTTTGTAAACAGTCCTCGACCTTCATAATGTAATGGTAAAATGCGAATTTATCGATTTTAATATAGAGAAATATTCATCGACATGTAAAAATGTGCAGAAGCTGATATAACAACAGAGGACATACAATTGGAGCTGCTTGACTTACAAGCAGATCATGACCTGAAAGAGAAATTCAAGTCAGATGGTTTGCTTGATTTCTATGGATCTTTATCAGAAGAATCAATTACCGACTTGAAAAACTGTGCAGCTAAATTTTTATCATTGTTTGGATCAACATACATTTGCGAACAACAAATCTGAGAATAGGTCTTTATTGTCGGACTGCACCTTGCAGACTGTCATGCGAATTTCAACAAGTAAACTTGCTCCAGATTTCAAGAATATTGTCAAAAATTGCAAGCAGTTACATACATCTCATTAGAAATCAACAATTGTAGTGACAATGAAGTCGGTTTGTGTCTAAATTAAATCCATTGATATATAATTTTAAAAAAAAAATATAATAAAAATTGTAAAATCTTGTTAACAAATTAATAAAAGTTTTTGTCCATATTGTAAAAATATAATGTGTAAGTGTATAAGCGAAATAAAATTGCAATAATTAGTTATTTATACTGTTTAATAACCTATAAATAATTCATAATTACTTATTGTGATAGGTTGCTATAAACAAAGTTGGCATAATATATATGTGCGCCCCCCCCCCCCCCAATAACTTTAGATTTGTCAATGTGGCCCTACGCACAAAAAGTTTGCCCACCCCTGAGTAAGAAGATAGTTTTAATATCAAATGACAATATGTTTCGGTTTCTCGGAGATAGGGGGACCCTAGAGATGCAAACTAGGGTTTCTTGTAGAGAAATTGATTGAACGTGGGTATCTGCTTGATGGACAATGGCAAGGTCTTTGAGGTGATGCCGTGGAATACACTTGTCCTAGTTCCGTAACAAACTGGAATATAAAGGATAATATCAGCATGACCTAATGGATAAAAGCCCCCATTCTGAAACATCCGGTGTACTAATGCAGAGATAGCGGGTTCAGCCACCACTCTGGTCAGTTGGATTATAATGTTGACTTCTCATCCTTGGCTTGCGGACTTACATTACAAGTACCTCAGAAGTTGGAGTGAGTTCGTCTGATGGCGAATCAGTCTAGCATACTAGAAGTAGTAGCACATGTATGGATTACGCTTGACACCAGCCTTCCGACCGACTAACCTGGTGATAATGTTGTTGATGATGACGACTAAGTTAAAATGTTTGGTCGTCAAGGGTTACAGTGTTCGACATTTTTGCTTTCGTGTAAACGGTTATGTTGTTTAATGAACGCGAAGATCGACTGGTAAGCTCGATAATCGACAGATACAACCACACACAAAAACGAAAATTTCAATTAGCATGGAACACATTTCATTCATTCATTAAGTAGCATGTCGCTTGCAGAACCCCACTCCCATAACAACCATTCGGAAAACTTTTCGGTCGTAAGCAAAATGTCCCGCATCCGATACACCCATATGGAGATCATCTGCCACATTCTGCACCCATCTTCTCTTTGGCCTTTCTCTTCTTCTCTTCCCGATTCTCTCCAAACTTTCATGACGTTTCAAGTGACCAAAATATTTCAATTTTCTTTGCTTTATCATCTTTAATAGCCAACCTTCTTCATTATTCAGTTCGTGTCGTGTTGTTGCATTTGTTGCATGGAACACATAACGGGAAATAACACTTAGCTGAAAACAGAATAGTGCTAAGTCATTATCAGGCGGTTATTTGAACAGCACACTAGGGTAACCGTCGCCCAGAGACTGACCACACGCCCGCATATGGATGCTTATTGTGTATGTCCACGATTTGGATGCTCGTTTCTGCTGTCCACATCTGGTTTCTCATTGCTACTGTCTATGTATTGATGCTCATTAAAACTGCCCACATATTGATGCTCATTAAGACTGCCTACATATTGATGCTCATTACTACTGACCACATGTTTATACTCATTACTACTGATCATATATCAGTGGTCAATACTACTGTCCACGATATTGATTTCAACCCACACCACTGGCCTAGCAATGATACAAACGTCCCATGAGCCACTCTACAAACTGCGAAGCATTGTCGGGTCATAAAGACCCGGATCTCGCCATTTGCATGGACAGCATTTCTGACTGCCATGATCATTACATGTCACATCCGGTCGTTGAGAAGCCCAAAAGGATCGATGGTGTAGATGATGATGCTGCTGGTATTCTCTATTTTGCATTGCCATTTATTTTGGAGCAACCAGAGCGAGTGGGTGTTTAATGATTTGCCCCAGGGGAACACAACGCTTCGTCTCTGCGGATTTGATTTGTTGGAGTTAGGCAATGGGCAAAGCTAGTCATGCACGCTTGTTCGTGTGTGTGGGTTGGGTGGGTTCGTGGGTGGATAGGTAGGTATGTATGCAACAACACACTCACATATTATATGGGGGTGGAGTATATCATGGGTTACAACTCCCGACTCTGGTGGTGCACACCTTGTTCAGTTTAAAGCTTGGGGTCTGTAGATTTGAACAAAATAATGAGGATTATCGTCAAGAGAAGATCCAGTAACTCGAAGAAGAAGAAACCACCATAAATGCTGAGGTAGTGGATGGGGCGTCTAAATTAAAAAAAAAAAAAAAAGCAACGCTCGGAGATTGTGCACGTTGCGAACATTAGTAATCCCTCTCGTTAGATGAACGTGGAAAAGAGCACACCGAATAAGTGGCTGCCCTGACAGGCTATATTTCAAAATCAGATAAGCCGCCCACAAATAGAATTTGCATAGCGTGACTGTTTCTGGTATGTATACATTAGGACCAACACCGGTAATATGGATTTCGTGCACTGTGTGGCGTGACTTGCGGGAGGAGACATGGGCACGGATGGAGATATCTCGGTGTGCAACGAAAGTCATCAAATATTCTATAGGATTAGTGTGTGTGGGTATATCAGATTTGAGATAAGGAAGAAATAGCAACTGGCCTCTTAAAAAAATTCTTAACATTTAATTGCATGTCCTTCATAGGACGTAACAGCCCCAACATTTTTGGTTGTTCGTGATTCTGGGCAGTTTTTACGTTCAGTAGTTTGCCATTGCTTTCTGAACGACCGGCTCCTATACCTTTTTCGAAAAAAAAACCCAGCACCGCTGGGTATCCGGAATTACGAATCGCGCCCGTAATCTCTTCGCCACGGATACCGGTTGATGAATAATACTAACAACTTGGCCAATTCCAATTCCAATTTCTGGTACGAGTAACCCCTTTCAGCCTTAGAGTTTTCGACTTAGCTCTGTAGGGGTGTTTATGGTGTAGCTTGTAGTTTGTCTTTCGTATTTTGGCCTGCTTGTTGTCAGCTTCCCGGCTTCTGATGGGTTGATTGCGTACGTTACTTTCTTGATAAGGTTTTTCATGTCTGGACAAAGTCGCGCACTTGTTGAGGCCCGGAGTAATTGTGGCCCCACCCCGTCTTATGGTGCTGTTTCCTTCAGGGAGCTTTACCAGTTGCCGTCTCTCCTGGTATTCCTCCTATTACCCCGTCGTGGGTTTCCTTCGGTTCTTCTCGGTGTTTGCCAGTCGGATCTTGGTGGTGAGTGATAACGTCCTTCCTCTGCTGCTCCTTCTTCTGTCTGTGTTCTTTGATCTTCTGGTTCGGGTGTGGCTGTCTGGGTCTTGAGCAATGTTAATATTTCGTGTAGCATCTCTTCTGTTCTTTCTTTAAAATCTTGTATTCTTAATAGCTGTTCTTTAGTCTCAGCTTTTAAAGCAGTCATTCGAGCGACATCCTGCTCTATCTTCTGCTGAACATGCTTCATTTCGTCCAGGAAGCTTGGCCACTGCAGCTCACGTGTATATACTATCTCCATGTCCTTCATTTTAATGGCGGAAAGAGGCACGTTTTGCTGCCTGACGTCAATCGAATCGAAGACTTCAACGTCTGTTGTCAATACGTGCCAGTTTGTCAAGACCAATGATCCGCATAAAACAGTACAGAACATACACGAAACCAGAAATCTTGCTTGTCACTGGCAAAGATATACTCTTCACAAAGTAATGTGGTGGTGTTCTCTTACCTTCCACACTCACATAACACATTTTCTATTCTGTATGGCCTTGGCTATTCCAATGTATGGCTGTCGTCGCGTCTCCAGTCCCGTAGCCTCGGTTGTCTGCGACTATTCCCGCCACTGGGACTCTTCCCGCCACTGGGATCCGGCTGTCAAAGAACTAACAGATCAGCAGTTATTTAATAGCTGTGCATACATAATCGTTTGCGTCTGCGAGTGGATGAAATGTATGCTCTTGTCTGTATAATCTTACAGTTGACAGTTCTGCTTATGTAAGAGTTGATTATATGTATTAACCATGCCATTTGCTGCGTGATTGATCATCTGAGCTCAAGATGTTGTGTTTGACGATATATCTCATTGCAAGTTTCAAACATTGCATGTTGTGTGTACGTGTGTGTGTAGTGTGTTTGTATATGTGTGTGTGTGTGCGAGAGAGGGGAGTGCATAGTGGCTAAGAGATACGTGTGCTGCAAACTCGGAAAGCACTGATGCTACAAAAGGAGTTGTGGACGATGTTTATAACATAGTGCTTGCTTGCTTGTGTTCGCTGGCTGTGAACTCCAGCGTGAAATCCTGTATGTCGGATGAAGACATCCTCTGTTGTCCAACATCAGTGTGATGGCATACCGGACTGAGATTTGCGTGAGTATCCGTTGTCCCATGACTGGCTTATTGGTGTGCAGACTGGTGGTTCCTCGCCGTGCAGGCAGATACTCCGACTTCGGAAGATATAACATAGTGAACGCAAGAGTGTTTGTTATACACCAACCGCTGTACCTTGGATTGTAAACCCGATGCCTAACCTACCTGGATAAGTTCGCAAAAATAGAAGGTCCTTTATGCGTACTGCCCTTGTCAAAGGTCGCCCTGCAAAGAATGGTCGGCAATTTGCTGTTCTCCTAGACACATTCCAGATATTGGGATAGCCATACAAAATAGAAAATGTATTATGTGAGTGTGGAAAAAACAACAACATTACTTTGTGAAGAGTATATCTTTTCCGGCTTGGGTCAGGATGGCGGGACGTGTTTTCTTCTAGCTTGACTTAAGTCAGTTGATCAGCGGCTTGACAATCCGCCATCATAAAACTCGCCGTTGTTACAGAATCAGATTTCTGGCTCTAAATGTTAGCGCTACGCACAAACATGGAGAGCCACGACTTCTGCCCTATGCGCCGCCTTAGGCCCAAGAGGAAAGACTAGACTAGACTAGTGTATCTTTGCCAGTGACAAAGATGTCTGGTTTCGTGAATGCTCTGTGCTGTTTTATGCGGGTCTACAGTCTGGACAAGCTGGCACGTCTTGACAGCAGGTGTTGAAGTCTTCGATTGACGTCATGGCCTTGCGTGGCATCTCATGCGTCTTTCCAGGACACAAAGGACGCGCACGTCAATGTTTCGGACTTAACCGTGGAAACTGCCCAGTCACAGCCAACAACAAGTCACCCCAACCACCCACACGCGGGAAACAAGGGGAGGAGACTGTTCAATGATTGTCATATTGCACGCTTTGTATTGTTCATATATAACTTAAATTGGCACATTGCCGTCTTGACAGGCGATAGTTTGTTACTCTGCGTTTCAAATAAGCATAATAACTATAGTCTGTTTACTTTTGTCTGCCCGAATATAAAACTCCATATCTCAGTAACGAACTGAGGGAAAATGGTGAGATTTAGCATATAACCTTATCATTATGTCCACCCAACAAAACAAATTTTTGTTCTGGAGATTGTACAGCAGATTTCAAAGTTTGTTTATATGCGGTATATAATTTACGGGTCAGAGATGAAGTGCACATTATTAGATGTATTACCTCTAAACTAAACTAAACTAAACGGAAACATTAGCGTTGAATAGTTAATTTTCACGTGGGACACGGGCTTGGCCTTATGACAAGTGCATCGCGTAGTGGAACGGGACATTACTGTAAAAAAGTTTATTAGCGAGAAATCACTAGTTTTTCACCAAAACATCAAAGAAATGTCGCCGCTTTCCATGATTTAAGTTGCTTTTGGACCTATCAACGACATATTTCTTGGGTGTGGGGTAAATATACGACGGCAGGAAAAATTTCATAACGATGCAACAGTTTCCAAAATAATTGATCGTGAATCAAGGCATCCATTTGTTGATAGACTATACAACCCATGGCCGTAGCGAATGTGACTGATCAGACCAATTCGCATTGTAAATGTTCGTCCACAATAGATGCATGTGTACACATGGTCATTTCCACCATCTCGCACCATCTTCCATCTCACACGCTCAGTATGTGACTTGTCTGCAATCATTTTCTACTTTGTCTTTATTTCATGTCAGATTTGTGTCCTCCATGCAACACATTCAGCGGTGACTTGCTCCCAATTTGCAATTTCAATGCCTGTATAACTAACATTTTTGACAGTGTCGCCAACCATCATGGCCAACCGTCATTGAAGACCACACAAATGTCCAATGAATCGTATGCAGTTAATGTTATAGTCCTTGTTAAGCTGTACTTTGCGTTGTGTTAAAACTTCCAACAATAATTTAAAAAAACAACTAAAAAACTCAGGAAATCCTGAACGCAGGTATAAATGAAGACTTCCATTTGTGTTCAGGTTTTGCCTTTTCTCCTTATTTCTTTCATAGGTTGATTGCTTTTGAGATGTCATAAAAAATTACTTGTAGATGTTCATGTTACAATTAAAAAAAAAAAAAATCAACAATTCTATTTCATCCTTTTATACCCTCTTACATTTTCTCATGTTCTCTTGTAGACATCCTGTATCACTTCCGACTTTGTTTAATGCCTCTGTATCGTCATCCTTATATTTCCTAGATGTATCTACAGTCCCAAAGAAAATCATGTTTCTTAACAAATACCATAAACGTCTTCTCTAGTTAGCTTTCAGACGGCTTCTCTTCCGTTTGTTATTGTTGTTATCCTACGTATCTGTCCTCCGAAAACGTCTCGTCATACTTGGAAATTATTCTCTCTACTATTTTCTTTCGCACTTCTTTTGCTTTCATGTTTACTATTTCAGTTCTATGTCTGAGCTTTACTATGTCACCCTATGACAGTCACCAATGTAACTTCAATAACAGTCACTCTTTTTTTACACATTACACTTTGCTTGTCCGTTGCAGGACGTGGCTATCAACCTCAACCCCCAGGTTGGTTTTCTAAGCAACTTCACGGTCAGTAGTTTGCCATTGCTATCTCAACGAGAGTTCGACTTGCGATGTAATATTTGATCTGAGGGGAAATTGGTGGCCCTTGATGCACTACAAGTGGGTTGTTGAACTTAATTGAGCTTCAAGTGATTGAGCGGTTCTGACAAGTGGCCTATTTTCTCCTTATATTGTTGTGTGAATGTATGTTTGTGCAGATGTATGTTTGTGCAGATGTATGTTTGTATGGATGTATGTTTGTGCTTCTACATGTTTGTTTTGATATGGTATTGCGTATGTTTGTGTAAACCCCAACAATCACAAGGAAGACAGCAGCTTGGGCAATTCATTGCCTTACATATCCCACCGTGTCTCACCTGGTGCATACTAGAACATTGAAATGGAGCGGAACAGCTGAATCCGTTGAACCGAGACACACATACACATGCATGCACGCGCGCGCACACACACACACATACACATCGACAGTCACAGTCTCTCTTCTCTCTCTCTCTCTCTCTCTCTCTCTCTCTCTCTCTCTCTCTCTCTCTCTCTCTCTCTCTTTCTCTCTTTCAAATGTTATTCAGCATCTATTTTACCAAGATATCCTCAAACTAAACACTAGGGGGTGGGTGGGGATGGGAAAAAAAAAGAAAGGATTACCAAAGAATGTAACAGAAACACACACATGTTTGTTAACACGAAACAAATGCAGCGTTACAAAAGTGCCAGCGACTAACAAGAAAACGTGAGTGTTTGCTAATGCCACACAAATCCAGTATAAGTTGGTTAAACAAAAACCAACAAATGTAAAAATAAAAGCAAAAAGAAACAAACTGTTTGTTGTTACAACAAACACAAATTCGACATACGAAAAAAGCAGGTTTTTATTTTTAAATCGTAAATGCGTGTTGATACTTGGCAAATTCAGTGAGTTAAAAAAATAAAATAAAAATCAACAAATGTAAAAATAAATACTTGGCAATTCAGTGTAAGAAGCAAAGAGATAAACACAAAGACAGCTGTAAATGTCAGAGCTGATATATGTTAATGCACATTGTTGAAAATAAACCAAAAAGATGCATGTCCCCGTATGGTGTGCAGTCTTGGCAGACACCCGCTGTTGTGAGGAACCGAGTTTAATATCTTGGTTGTATCCATTGTTGCCACTGTTTTTTTTTTCGTTAGAAAAAATCTACAAACGGCCCAAACAACATCTAGAAATATCTAGATTGTTTTGGTAAACATCTAGATTGTTTTGGTAAACATCTAGATTGAGAAAGTAAGAAATTACATAGATATTGATGTGACTTACCCTATAGAATCATGTCCTCATCTTCACTGATGTCTGTCTCACAAGATCCACAGGATAAACTTAGCTTGGATGATGAAGTTGAAGCTTCAGATTCAAAATGACTCTGGTATGCTTTAGCTGTTCCAATTTCTTTTAATACACGATCAGGGAACTGATAAGTTGAACAGCATTTTCCTGTTCTCATCAGGCCAAATCTTATTGTCAATATAACATTTAAGAGGTCAAGTTTCATCCTGTTTCTTACTTTACATTTTATATAATTCATAGTACTGAAATCTCTTTCCACATCAGCATTTGAATGGGGTAGTATCATGGCAGGCATCGCACGTTCAAAGAGCTCACAGAATGGACTGTTACCTGAGGCATCTTTAAATTGTCTGACTTCACTCCATAAAGCTTCAGTTTCTGTTTTGTTTCTCCAGTCAACCAAATTTATTTTGATTAACTGATATTCTGCTTCCGCCACACTATTATCAGTAGCACCTAAACATATCATAGCTTGACAATATTTTGATGTGTCCTTTACTGGCTGAAGTATAAAGAGTGAAATATTTTTCAATACATCTACATTTTCAGGGTCTGCTTCAATTGCCTGAATAATGAGACAAGAAAATCTTGACAGCGCTTTCTTAAGTTGCTCTCGTCATTTTCTGTTAACAGTCCTTTTGTTTTTAAACCATCAATTTTTGATTCGATTTGGTATCCCAGGTATTTTAGACAGTAATAATTAAATGACACCGAAAGAAAAGTAAAATCTAGAAAATATCCAACTCCAATTGAAAAACATCTAGATTTACATCTAACTTCCACACGTCAGAAAACGACATCTAGACGCCGACAAAAACATCTAGATCTGAATGTAAAAAATCTAGAATGGCAACCCTGATTGTGTCAGCAAGGCCACACATTCAGTCAGCCGCTGCCGGCATTCTGCGCCGCCTAAACTCAATTGTGATTTTTTTAAGCCTGTTTTTGTGCTGGCAATGTAACAGAAATCTGGCAATTTGCAACATAAGCCAAGAGGTCGGGCGGCTGCCTCGGTTTGTCGATGGCTTGTTGACGGTAATTACGTAGCTGCTGGGTGCAGGGAAGCGGCCAGGTTACCAGAGCTGTGCGACGTTCTTTTTCAGGGTGGTGCTCAGCTTGTATAAAACACCGGTTTCCATATAGTGTTACAGTTGAATTGTGCACCATTTCTACTTTATTGTAGACCTGAGTTACTGCCGTCAGCATCATTATGTGTCGTGCCGGTAAGCGTGGGCGTTTATGGTACGATATCACACCATCGCTGGAGTTTTATATCAGGTATCAATTCTACCAGAGCTGGGTAGCGTTCTTTTTCAGGGTGGTATTCAGAATTCATGGAGGTTTGGGAGATGTGGTTTTATAGAGAAATACTGAAAATTCCTTGGACAGCCAAAAGAGCAATCTGGATAATTTTAGGGAAGCTAAGTCGCAAAGACAACTTATCACAAACATTAGAAAGTGCATTCTTCATATTTTGGTCACATAATGAGAAAGACAAAAACTAGAAGCTGTGACAACTGGAACGATCACTGGAACTGGAATCCCAAGCCCAACATTAATGCTTCTGTCGTATCACTGACTGCTTCTGCTGTGTGCAGGCAGCAGTTAATGGATGTCTGTATGTGTTCATAATTAGTTTAGGTGATCTCCATGTCTTTGAAACACAGCAGTACACATTTAAGTTGAGTTGAGCCAAGAAACAACGTAACTGCAATCAGGGCATTCCCACACGCGCTCCGTTCCTTCGTTCAACAGCCAGCAAAGAGTCATACTGCTAATCGTCCCAACTGTCATCTGATTGAAAGTTCTCCCGGTCTTCCCCCTCAGCTCTGAGATTCGTCCAGAGCCCGTGCCCACCCCTCGCCATCTCATTCTCTCCACCAGTATATTGTAGACCGACTCTGTGGCCAAGCTGCTACCGACGCAATTCGTTATTCCGCATACCGCGCTCCAAGCACAGCTGAGGGCGATTTCTCAACAGACCGCCTTGTGTTGGTTTTCATACAATGGTATGAGTGCCGGTCGTTCAGAAAGCAATGGCAAACTACTGAACGTAAACATGCCAAGAAACCACAAACAGCCCACCAAATTAAAAAAAAAAAAACGCTGGTATTGACTGCGACGACCTGTACAGGATATGCAATTATAGTATGTCCAGAAATGAATGCCGTCATTCACGATCAATTATTTTGAAAACTGTCTGTTGCATCGTTATGAAATTTTTCCTGCCGTCTTATATTTACCCCCACCCAAGGAATATGTCTTTGATAGGTCCAAAGGCAACTTAAATCATCGAAAGCGGCGACATTTCTTTGATGTTTTTTGTGAAAAACTAGTGATTTCTCGCCAACAGACTTGTTTTTTACAGTAATGAATGCCCCGCCAATTCAGATGACGACACAAGGTGTATCCGGATTCGTATGGGAGTGGGTGCAGTAAAAGAAGTACCTTAAAAGTCGACAGCGTCTACTGCATTGTACCGGATTTTTATCCCATATGGCTCAGTCTCTTTCCGCAGCGTGGAAAGCGTCGCACAAAGCACGAACTCCGTTGCTCCAGCGACGACCCTTCGGAGTCTCCGAAAAAATGCACTCGTGAAATGAAGGATGCGGCCCGGAATCGAACATACAACCTTCGGAGCCCGAGTCAGAAAAGATGGCTTGACCACTTCACCACGGAGAATCCCGAGAGGGGTGCGATGTGTAATATTAGTAAAGACGGAGAATTTACAGAGGCATGGGGCAAATAATGTGTAAATTGACAGGAAAGTAGAAGGAATATATTTCTTACCTTATTTTTCATCTCCTTCTTGTTTCTTCAGCTGCTGGTTAATAATGTGTACACAGGTATTCAAATTAGCTTTTTATATTGAGTTCGTGAAAGCTTCTAAATAGCTGTGCGTTAATGTGCGTATGGAGTGACCAGAAATGATATCGCAAATTAGTCATCATGTTTCCATTTTTAAGGATCTGTTCAGCTGTCTGTGTAGTTTGTTCACACGTACAAATGGGTGACAGACTCGCTTTGAGTCTTCGTGAAAGATTGTCTACTCTGCTGTTTACTGTTCAGAGATGGAACATGATTACCTGTTTTGCACTATGAAAATAGTTGTCAGTGTCTCTGTAGTGGGCTTTCTTCTTAACGACCAAGATGTTGGTCCTCTTTTCATTGAAGTTTAAAGATTAATTCGTATGCACGTGAGATGTCCCCTAATTTGACAACGTGTTTCACGTTACAGTTTCCACTGCAATATTACTCTTCTGTTGGTATTCAATGCGTTTAGTGTGTGTGTGTGTGTGTGTGTGTGTGTGTGTGTGTGTGTGTGTGTGTTTTAAATACAGTTGTTTGTCACCGCTGAGGGCTTGCGGAATTGAAAATTCATCACTGTGGAATACAAACTGTTGCCATTGACATTATGCTGATGCTGTAATGTTTGGGGCCTGCAATTCGTCTGAATAGTTGGAGCAAAATATTCCAGTAAGTGTGCACGTAGATTAAGGTCTGCGATCTGCTCAGACCTTAATCTGTGTTGGACGATTCCAGTAGGTTGATGATTGCTCTCGGTTGCATAAAATTCAATCCATCCTTTCTCCGATAGTCCTCTTCCTCTTTCAACACATGGTCCTCACATTTTTTCCAGTAACTTTTATCAATATTTAATAGCGCGGACTGGGTTAGAATCTTGACGTCAGACAATTTGAATGTAGTATTGGCAGCTGCCACCTGTCCTTTAATTTTAGCCCACACAAGTTCTATAGGGTTTAAATGAGAATGATACGGCGGAAGTCTCAAGCATCTATGGCCATGCTCTTCTATCAACTTGTCGATTTGATATTTCTTGCTTTTTTGCGCCTGTTTTACAGGGGACAACAACTGTAGCTTGAAATATGTTTCTGGAAATGGTATATTTTCCCTTCGGAGCCATATCTTTATTGCTTCCTTTGTGCTCGATGTCGTAGGTATTTTGTCTTCTTGGACAACAACATTGTGATATGATGCATTGTCCATGATTAGACAAGACGGTATATCAAGGGATGGAAGTACTGTATTCTCGAGCCAATCTCTAAATACATTACCATTCATCTCATTATGATAATCCCTATTGTTTGTATACTTTGATTCGAACAAGAGCCCAGCATTCTGTAGTAAGCCATTATGAGTACTACCAGCATAGGCTATGACCAAACGCTGTCCATTACTACTGGGCACATAACGCTATATCTTTCCATCCACTGATTGTCATTCCTTTTCACTTGTATGGTGCGCATTGATCCACGTCTCATCCAAATACACTATGTCATAATTTTCTTTGCGCATTTCCCTTATTTCACGTAGGTATCTGCTTCTCATGGCTCCTAAATGCGGTTGCTCGCAAAGGATATTTCTACCTCCCTTGTATTTTCTAAAGGTGAAGCCTAATGTCCTTATAATTTTCCACAAAGTTGTTTTGGATAGCTCTATGTTATTGTTCTTTCTCAACCAAACCCTCAGTTTTCTTACAGTCACTGTTTCTTTGGCATTCATCATTTTTATAATAACTCGCCTGATGACATCCTTGTCAAAGCTGTATACAATTGCCTTTCTACCTACCGTTTGCTTATCGCGTGTTGGTTTCATTCCAGATTCTTGCACCCATCGACGAAATGACCGTTTACTCCAACCCAATGCATGCACTGTTCTTTTTTCGGAATTTGTAACAGTATAAAACAGTTTCCTGCGAACAGCTTCTTGACAAAAATATGAGTACAACTTCATAGCAATGCTTTGAAGTGTACACAATTTCACATTCAATCCCATTTAACAATATTCTCACGTTCAAATATTAGCTATTAATATTATATTAATGGTAAGATTTATTTATATATTTATTTATGTAATCACGTTTCATGAAAGATCCCACACTGAAGACACCTTTGAACAATCCAATTTAACTGCGCGCAGTTTGTGCCAAAACGGAAACCACGAGACAATGTAAAAAAAAAAAAAAACGCGGATGCGCCTTGGTGAAGCTGTAATACTTTTAAAATTATGGACTTAATCTCTGAGCTGTAACTTATATACCGCATATAAACAAACATTGAAATATGGTGTATAATCTCCAGAACAAAATTGTTTTTGTTGGGTGGACATAATGATAAGGTTATATGCTAAATCTCATAATTTTCCCTCAGTTGGTTTCTGAGATATGGAATTTTATGTTGCGGCAGAAAAAAGTAAACAGACTATAACTGTTTTATGCTATAACTGTTTATATGCTTTCCAAATGTCGTAGAGCTATAAAACATCTTCTTGTGTATTATCATTTTCTGTGGTTGTCTGCTCCCCCATAGCTTTGTCTGCTTCCTTAGCTGTATCATTCCGCTTTGTGAAGGCCGTGTCGCCGGGGGATATCCGGTTATAATTTGCTGGATTTATTCTCATTGTCTTCTTCCCCCCTCTTCCCGTCAGTTTTTTGACCTAATGTTAATGTCGGGTTTTAACAGCCGAAGCTTTCAGGGGGTCTGTGATGTGATATACGTTATAACCCGGACACGAGCAGACGTGCCTAAAATGCTGTCACCACGAATTGTGAGTTCTCTATGTTCGCGACAGTTGTTACTGTAATCATTGTTTCCGGACAGTTACTTTTAATCTCTGTTCTCGGACAGTTGTTACTTTAATCTCTGTTCCCGGGCAGTTGTTACTTTAATCTCTGTTCCCCAGGCAGTTGTTATTCTAATCTATGTTTCCGGACAATGGTTACTATAACCTCTGTTCCCAGACAGTTATTACTGTAACGTCTGTTCTCTGGCAGTTACTTTAGTCTCTGTTCCCGGACAGTTGTTACTTTAATCTCTGTTCACAGACAGTTGCGACTCGAATCTCTGTTCCCAGACAGTTGTTACTGTAACCACTGTTCCCGCATATTTGTTGGTTGCTTTGTTTCAGAACAGTTTTTACTGTAGTCTGTTTCCGGACAGTGGTTACTATAACCTCTGTTCACGGATATTTGTTACTTTCACCTCTGTTCTCTGACAGTTGTTACTTTAATCTCTGTTGAGGGACAGTTGTTACTTCAACCTCTGTTCTCGAAAAGTTGTTACTTAAATCTCTGTTTCAGGTTAGTTGTTATTGTAACCCCTAGATTGCTTGATATGTAATTTACTAACCCAGAAGACGTACCCCTGACTATACACAAATGCTTTCTTTATGCAGGGATTCCATATGCCCTAAAAATAACCACAAAGGCCAGGCTAATGCGATACTGTTGCATGTACACGACAGTTTTGTGGAGGTGCAATGAGAATGTATGTCTGCAAAACTGCCTGCCGCCTGAACGGCAGGTGGCAATAAATTCTTGCGGCTAGCAACAAACGTGCGACTGTTCCCGATTTGTGCCACCTGGTCTTGTTGTTGATGTGGGTCGCCACGACCCGGTGCCAAGGTTATGTGCAGTTTGATTGTCTGTACCAGACGTGTGCAGGTCTATAGGTGTCTGACGCAGATACCGTCACGTTAATTGCTTCTTTTTCCTCTACTTCTTTCGCTCGTCTGAAATGTATTCTCTTTACCTCCAATGCTGTCTCTTGTATAAATTTCAGAAGTTTATCTTCCACTGTTGTTTCTCAACACCCGAAGGTTGTTTGCCTAGGGATGTTGTATTCGGGGCAATCTTAGCGTAAGTGATCTGCTATTTGCGTCATTGCTCATTTACACGTGGGTGATTTGCCAGTGTTTGTATTGTGTAAACATATGATTGTGTTCGATTAAGTTAATTGCTGACCGGGTAAGGCTAGAAGAAGCTAATGTGTTATGGGTGGGTTCAGGTAATAACTTAGATTGTGATTGGAGAAGCTAGCAGGTCATAGTGAATTAGATACTTGTTAAAGGTCAGGGAATCGACTTCACTCCGTGGGTTTTAACAGTCTCAGCCTCTTTCCGCAGAGCGGCTTGCCGTAATTGTCACACAGAGCACAACTCTGTAGCTCCAGCGGTGACCTCCAGGTGTCTTCGGGGAAAAGTAAACCCGAGAACCAAGTGACGGAGCTCGAAAACGAACCCACGCCAGGCAAGCGGATGAACCACTTCGTCATGGATATCCCCATGCTGGGTTGCCTTTGCTTCTGCGTTTTATTTTTCTAAACTAGCTCACGTCCAGATTGCTATTTAACTCTTTCTAGTGGGTTCTTAAGTCAACTGCGCCAGATGTACCATCATCATCATCACCATGTGCCGGTCATGGTTCGCCAGCTCACACGGTCACCCGTCATGGACCAGGTCTGTGTTCTTGTCCTGATTATGCCATGTGACCAAGCCTACCAGGTATTTATCTCTTTGTCTCCACCGTGCTCTTTGTCCTTCAAGTTTACCAGTTGTCACAAAGTTATCCACTCGGAACACAGTGGAAACAAACCATAACTGCTCGGGAGGGATACCATTGAAAGAAATTACCGGGTTGTGGTCAAAAGTAGTCCCACTGCAGGCACGGCCCGTAATATGTCACATTGAGGGCCCCTTTACGCGTCTTAATGTGCATTGGGCATATGGTGCTAGCCTCGTATTTATATAGACCGATCAGTTGGCGATTTGACTTGAGTCATCATCATCATGCGCCATACCCAATAGTGTGTGCAGTCGTGTTTCGCCATCTCTCACGATCACCAGAGACTAGGGTCACGTTTCTTACAATGGAAACTGTACAAGTATTCTGGGAGGCTAGGCGGCCAGTGTGGCACTGACCACATCAGCCATCCAGTGCTGTTTGGTCAAGGAAACATGAGTAGAAAACATCATAATCAACTTATTCTTGTGTTGGAGCAACTGGCGTGGCGTGCCATGCTTCTCCACACTTGGCTATCTCTGACAGATGTATCAATTCCTGCGCTTCTTTTCCATTCTCCGTGACTAAGCTTTCATCACGCCGGCTGCTTTTACTTACCAAGATATACCCCGGTGTCCATTGTAGTTCTCTCTCTCTCTCTCTCTCTCTCTCTCTCTCTCTCTCTCTCTCTCTCTCTCTCTCTCTCTGTCCGTCCTCATCTCTTATTCCCCCTCCCCCTCTTTCTCCCCCCTCTTCTCCGCTTCCCGCTATCGTGTTTTAACGTGTCCCTCATCATAGATGAGCATCTAACCAGATACATGACACCCAAACAACAACCAAGGACAACGTGCCCTTGTTGCCATATTTAGTTACCCGTAACGCAGAAATCCCAAGCCTTTCAAGCAGAGGGCCATATCTACTATTTTCGGTAGTTAAGAGGGCCACAACGTTATAAAATTATGAAAGTCGTGCAGTATCATTCTTACCTTTCTTAACTTTCGTCAACAAAATTCTAAAACTTTAAAGGCAGTCAGTGTCAGTACTACACTGCGGTCATTTTTGGTTTAAAATGAAAAATTCATTTAACAATAAATTTTAAATCAGTTTCGAAAATTGCTATTAATGTAATTAATTTACAATTGTAACTGTTCTTCATAATCAATTATTTAAGTTTATCAATGTCTGGACACAAATCTGTCGTGCCCAAAGTCATAAGCGCAGCTAGGGTACCGTCGCTGAGACTGGAACGTTGCTTGTGTTTTTTATAACGGTCATTGCGGAACATGACTGCTCGCATCTGTAAGTCGAACCAAAACGACAAATGCCTCTCAAGTCCCTTCAGTCAGCTGTCTGATAAACAGTCGTAGTCTCATTTTAAATGAAGAAATTTCATCGAATAAATTTGTTCCCCCCCCCCCCCCTCCCCCGGATCCTAACATTTAAAAAGTTTAAATGAGACATGATGTCCACCAAAAATGCCATGTCATTAAGCCAGTCGTCGTTCAGCGGACGTTCCCTTTCTGTAGGCAATTCATTTATTTAAGAAAGAAACACATAGACACTATTTTTTTCAGTGCCCAGAAACACGACAGAACTTTCCCTTTAGATGCCCATCTGACATCACAGTGTAATAGTAGCTCACCGTATTCCTCGTTCAGATCTGATAGAAACTGTCTGAACTCACGCCTGTTCAGCGCCTTACTTCGAATTTTGTTAACAAATCACAGAACAACATCCATGACATGTTTCAGATTTAATGTCTTTCCACAAAAAGCTTCTTAGTGAATGATGCAATGATATTTTAATATAGTGCGGCCAAGAAACTGTTCCAATAATGCTAGTAATTCAAATTTGTTACCCGTCAAAGTCTGAGCACCGTCTGTGCATACTCTGTCCAATTTGGTCTATTCTGTGTTGTTTTTCTTTACACACAACTTCAGAGTTTCTAACAGATCAGTCCCTTTGGTAGATACATGCATCGATTAAAGTCCTAGAAGTTCTTCAACGACTTCAAAATTATCGTTTATTGCTCGAACAAAAACGGCGACCTGAGCTGTGTCATAAATATCAGTGGATTCATCCATTGCCAATGAAAAAAAATTTCAATCTTTGATATGTGCTGCTACTTGACGATGAACATCGTTGGCTAATTCTTCAACTCGCCTGGCCATAGTATTATTAGACAAAGGAATCTGATTAAATTTTTTTTCACACTTTCGCCGAACATTTTAGCAGCAATTTTAAGGGAAGGCTTGATTATTTTTTCTGCATCGATGAACGGCCTCTTTTTGCGTGCCAACAGAAGAGCAACTTCGTACGACGCAACAACAACACTCTTCCTCTGTTCGTTAGCCTTGGTGAAAAAATGACTGCTGCCTGGTCAGAGAACTTTCTTTTTAAACTCCGAATTGATCGGATATTGAGAATTTATGTCTGATTGTGTGGTCGTGAAGTGTCGTTCCAGATTATTATAATTTTTTTTTTTTTTTTGGATAACAGAAACACAAAAATCCGCAGATTAAGCAAACTGGTTTACCACTACGGCTAGGCATAAACATAAATTTCTCCGTCCAGTCTTCGTTGAATTCACGACAAGCAGCATCTTCACATTTTCGCTGTTTGCCATTGTTTGATTTTAGATTTTCCACACTCATGATTATAGGCTTTAACGGTAAAATTTTATTTGAAAAAAAAATAAAAATCTGATTTCAACACAATACTACCGAGTCTGCTAAACAGTTGTAACAGACGACAACATGGCGCATTGAGCACTCTGATTGGTCGACAAGACTGGGATATGGGAACTTCATAATGTTTCGTTGCGAACTGAACAGGCGCATTCGATAATATGTGAGTATAAAAACCACGAACAGAGCAAATTATCGCACGCTGACGGGGCGCCTCGAGTGCATTTTTGAAATTTTCAAAATATATTATATTAAATAACTAGCTGACCCTGCCCGGCTTCGCCCAGACCCTGGTGGGGAGCATCTCATTTAATTCATATAAGTAGTCATATAAGTTCTCGTTCCCGTTACCGACTGTCTGTCTGTCTGTCTGTCTGTCTGTCTGTCTGTCTGTCTGTCTGACCCGGCCCGGCATTTCCCAGCTCCTGATGTGGAGCATCTCATTTAATTCATATAAGTAGTCATATAAGTTCCCGTTCCCGACTGTCTATCTGTCTGTCTATCTGTCTGCCTGACCCTGTCCGGCTTCATTAAATTCATACAACAAAAAAAGTAACTTAAAAGAACGTTCTTCTACACACCATCCATTATTTTTAATGAAAACTCTTTCTAATCACCTGCATGACTACAGTAACTTCTTAAGCAAAAAAAGATGAGTTACAATGTTATGCATTGTGCATCATTTTTATGAAAACTTTGAAAATGCCTTACAGATTGTATCATTATTTATTATAACTCATATGCCGGTACATAACTATGGACAAAGAGTTTATAAATCTTTGAAAACGATGCCACAATATGACTATAAGTTATACAGAAAAGTTATGCCCCTTGAAATAACTTTTACAGAGTTAGGTCCCCTGAAATATATGAAATTATGATGAAAAATGAAAAATGAAATAATACTGAGTAAGCAGGCGATTTCACACTAACAAAATATCACAGTTGTCAGCTCTGGAATGAAAGGAAGGCGTGTAGAAAATTTCATCTCAATCGGATGGGCCGTTCGCGAACAAATAAAGGCCATACGGACAGAGATACATAAATACATACAGAGATACATACGCACAAGTCTTTTTTATATATAAGACTAGCTGACCCTGCCCGGCTTCGCCCAGACCCTGGTGGGGAGCATCTCATTTAATTCATATAAGTAGTCATATAAGTTCTCGTTCCCGTTACCGACTGTCTGTCTGTCTGTCTGTCTGTCTGTCTGTCTGACCCGGCCCGGCATTTCCCAGCTCCTGATGTGGAGCATCTCATTTAATTCATATAAGTAGTCATATAAGTTCCCGTTCCCGACTGTCTATCTGTCTGTCTATCTGTCTGCCTGACCCTGTCCGGCTTCATTAAATTCATACAACAAAAAAAGTAACTTAAAAGAACGTTCTTCTACACACCATCCATTATTTTTAATGAAAACTCTTTCTAATCACCTGCATGACTACAGTAACTTCTTAAGCAAAAAAAGATGAGTTACAATGTTATGCATTGTGCATCATTTTTATGAAAACTTTGAAAATGCCTTACAGATTGTATCATTATTTATTATAACTCATATGCCGGTACATAACTATGGACAAAGAGTTTATAAATCTTTGAAAACGATGCCACAATATGACTATAAGTTATACAGAAAAGTTATGCCCCTTGAAATAACTTTTACAGAGTTAGGTCCCCTGAAATATATGAAATTATGATGAAAAATGAAAAATGAAATAATACTGAGTAAGCAGGCGATTTCACACTAACAAAATATCACAGTTGTCAGCTCTGGAATGAAAGGAAGGCGTGTAGAAAATTTCATCTCAATCGGATGGGCCGTTCGCGAACAAATAAAGGCCATACGGACAGAGATACATAAATACATACAGAGATACATACGCACAAGTCTTTTTTATATATAAGATGAGGCCTCACGTGCCACTTTCTGACAGCTGGCGGGCCTCAAGTTGCCCGCGGGCCGTGGTTTGGGAACCTCTGCCGTAACGGAATCAGAGAACCCGCCGTGGCTAATCCTTGTTGACATTTGTGGGTCGCTATCTCGGGGATCCCAGTGGCGTATCTGTGGAGACTCCTTGTGACATTTGTGGGTCCTTATCTCGGGGACTACAGTAGCATATCTGTGACTGCTCCTTGTTGATATTTATGGGTCGTTATCTCGGGATCCCAGTAACGTATCCGTGGCTACTCCTTGTTGAAATTTGTGGGTTGCTATCCCGAGGGTTCCAGTAGCGTATACGTGGATACTGCTGGTTGACATTTGTGGGTCGTTATCTCCGGTATCACAGCAGCTTATCTGTCCTGAGATTGCATATTTGGGCTGCTGAGATATGTCGGGGCAGCAGACGGGGACTCATGCCATCTCTGGCTCCTGCCTAGTTCAGTGCTTCTCAAAGAGTTGCTGCTTTACTGAACGTTTGGAAGATAAAATAGATATCTTGCGCGCCACCATTAAGAAATACCATCGACAAAAACAAAAAATAAACTTTTGTAAAGGCAACTGTATATTTTAAACACAGAAGCCACAAACAGTATTTTGCACGAATTATTGCCTGGCATATTTCGTTGCATCGCGTCAGTGCATACTGCAGAGTTATATATCATATAACTGGCGGCTGAGTGGTCTCGAGGTATGGTGTCTGCCTCGAGTGCTAAAGGTCACGGGTGAGGGCAGTGATTTTTTTTTTTGGACTTCTAGTAAAATAATTTCTCCTAACAAAATTTCTCCTGGTCTCTGGGTAGTGAAATCGGACACCCATGTGTATTGTTGCGCACGTAAAAAATCCCTTGGCAGTTGGCAATCGAAAAATAGTAGCCTAACGGGCGCTGCCGGACAAAATTTCGAGATTAAAAATATACCCAAAGTATTTCAGGATCATCGCCGGTGCTACGGAGTTCGTGCACTGAGCTGAGTTTCTCCGGACTCAGGCTTGAGTTAGGAGTAGAACGGAGCACTTATTGGTTACACCCGTGTGCTGTGATGTTGATCCGTCGACTAAACTAAACTAATATCATATCACATCATCATCATCCTCACCATCATCAGACTGGTCACTTCTAAGGGTGGTGTTGAATTCGTCTGGCCATGTGACTTAACCGTCCGCTCAGAAATTCTCCTCAGTTGCGTGTAATTCTAGCGGAAGCGTTGGTATAATGGTTAGGAAGCTACGCGGATAATGCCACGGACAGTAATTTGTTGCTAGCTTTCGTCGTTTGTGGGGGAGGGGTGGGAAGGGGGAGGAGACTGAGCGCGTAGTCTTCTGTGCATTCAGGGCTACTTAATGCATTGGTCCTAATACTTGATACACTGATAACAGGCTTCTACTACGGGCCGTTTTTTTTTTTTAAACCGTAATTATATTTACAATAGTAGATTAGCATGTCTGGTACTTTGAGCAGGTCTCCTAGTACATTCACTAATATATTTAGATATCTTATATTGTGATCACCTCTCCCAGTATATTTCACTAGTACACCTATATGTCTCGTCTTGTAATCAATATAAGCCTAGTAAGAGAGGTGTGCGACAGGGATCTTTAATAATGTCTCCAGATCTTTTTTCCCTATACAGTGACAATATTTTCAGAAATTTAGAGGGCATTTGAGGAATCACCATTAGGGGATTCCTCATCAATAACATTAGATATGCGGATGATACAGTATTGATTCCAAACAATGAGCAGGATCTGCAACATTTAGTAGATGCGGTTGTTGCACATAGTGAACAACTAAGGTTCGAATTAATTTGTAAGAAGACACAGATTATGGTCGTCACTAGGAATAAGGAAATACCAAAATGTAATATACTAGTAAATGGGAATATTCTTAAACAAGTGAATCGGTACAATTATCTCGGAAGGGTCATTTGATGGGAGATGCCTTGAAGAGATTAGAACAAGAATCGCCATGGCGAGGGTAATCTTTTGCAAGATGGAAAACATACCGACCAATAAAGACATACTAATTGCAGTGAGCAAAAGAGTGTTGAAGTGCTACATAAAGCTTCTACTTTTATATGAATGTGAAGAGTGGACAATGAGCAGACAAGCTGAAAAACATCTAACTGCAGTGGAAATGTGGTTTCTGTGGAAAATGCAAGGAATACCATGGCTAGACAGAAAATCAATGAGCAAATCCTGCAAGAAGCAAATGAGACCTGTAAACTGATTAGAGAAATTAGACGTAGACAGTCAAACCTTTAGTCCAGTTTTAGGCACATTATAGAAAGAAATACACTAGAGAACTTGAGGATAAGAAGAGAGGGAAGGCAGAGAAGTACGTATCACCAGTCCGACCTTGCTAACCACAAGGCTACTTCTGCAGTGGCAGACACCACAGACATGGACAAATGGCCCTGGCAATTATGCTTGACTTGTGCGGTGTCAGACTGGCTTTTATGTTCAAAGCAGTGTATTCTCTTAGTGAAGTTACACGCAGAAGCCACACACAGTATGTTGCACAATGTATTGCCTGACACATCTCTCTGCATCTGGTCAGGTGCACACTGCTGAGTTGTCTCTCATATGAAGTGAGTACATGTATAATACTTAAGCTGTAACAATACATTTCAGCTGCAGTAATCTGATGTAAGGTGACTGGATATAACTCTGCAGCATACAACGGATGAGATGCAGCGAAATGTGCCAGGCATGAAATGATGCAACATATTGTTTATGACTTCTGTATTTGAATGTCCCTTATGTTGTAAAATACCTGAACTTGTCCCGCCCTTTCACGCCACTGGTGCTCCAGGCAGGGTTTGGGCGCCGCTGATCTTGTGCGTGAGTGGCGTTCAGATAATGTCACTTATCCATAATAAATTAATGAAAGCGTGTGATATTATGTGTAATTAAGTTGATGAAAGCAGTGCTGCTGTCGGCGAATAAACCGCACGGATCAAAGCCAGGGAGAGGTGGAGGGTCAATGTGCAAGATCACGATGGCGGTTTACATGTGAGAGTAACTACCAGAGATGGGCAGAAATGAGGGTGGTTGACCGACAGAGTCAGTGTAAGAAGGAGAGAAATGGTCTAGTGGTTAGCATTCCGAGCTGTCACCGCGGCGGGCCGGGGTTCGATTCCTCGCTTGGGAATGTTATATAGAAGCTGTGGTGTTCTATGGCAGAACTAACATGCGGCATGTCCTTTGCACGATGTTGCCATCAGTCCCAGAGTGATTTTCTAGGTAGTGTTACGTTCTTTTACTCTTTTCTTCTACTTCTGTGTGTTTATTTTACGTGGTCGTGCGCCTGTGGGACCAGCTGGAGAAGACGGGGGAACAGATTGGGAACCCGTATGTGGACAGGGTGAGATTGCGGGGCATCCGCAGGGGTCCCGGTAGAATTTCAAAACTGAGAGAGAAGACCAGGAGAACTTTCAGTCAGATAGCGGCAGGAACGATTAGTATTGTGATTCTTCGCTGGTTGTTGAAAGAGGGGACGGAGCGCGCATGGGAATGTCCGGAGTGCAGTGATCTCAGTTCTTAGTTCAACTCAACTATTTTACGTTGAGCAGTTTGCAGTTGCTTTCTGAACGCGAAGAGAGTCGTTTAAGTCTGAACTGCCCAGTTTTTAGGATGAACCTAGTACTTCGTCGTCAGCGCCACGAAATGTAAATGAACAAATTAGGAAGAGCTTGGACGCCACGAGGATGTGGTTCCTGAGACGAATGTTGCGAATTACTTGGACAGCCAGTGGGGCTAACTGCTGCTGTCTGGAAGCGCTAATCAAAGTAGATCACAAGAAGGCGACAAACATAATTCTTTAATCGTGTGATGAGAAGAGAGGCATTAGAAAACATCATGGCCACTGAAAAGATCAGTAGGAGAAGAGACGGCAGACAGATATAAATGATGCTGGATGGACTGAGACGGCGGTATGGGCGAATATCATTAGCATAGTTGATCCAGAACATAAAGGAACGAGATCTGCGGTGCGACGTGGACGCTTACGCCGGGTGGCAGGGCGCATGATGATGATGACGATAAGTGAGAATCAAAATACTGAGGTTTGTTTTCATCTGACTTCAGTATAGACTACGTTAACTCTAACATTAACTTTATAACAGTATTATGACTACCCACGTATATAACAGCCGAACGGATCCTATTGGGGAAGATTATGACAATATGCGTTTTCCCTTACACCAGATGCGTAATTGTAGATGGGAATTCCCCCACGTTAATCCGGTGAGTCGTAAATTTTTGCCTATAACACTCACGTGACTTTCCTAGAAACAAGTTTAGCTGGCCCACTGAGATGTAGACAGATCGAAGGAAAGAAAGCCATGTGGCATTGACAGTTTGCCTTGAGACAGTGAGAGAGTGACGACTAACTAGACCGGCGAGAGGGGTGTTTGTCCCATAGTTGGGCCAGTTTGTAATTAGGTGTGTTATGTTGATAGATGTTGGTCGCTTGTGAACCCTTTGGGTCATTAACTAACATGTGAAATACATTCACAGGTATTGATGGACAGAAACTGAACATTGAAATCAACGGACAAACTTGACTATAGAGAAGTGAGACTATAGAGAAGTGAAGGCAGCCCGGGATTCGAATCTGGGGCCTCCAATGACAACAGTGCTTTGGTGAAGGAGTACTGCAGTTATCCTGGTTGTTTACATTGAACAGAAAGAAAGCAGTTGATTTCATTGGCTGGCTCTGCCCTACGTGTGAGGTAAGCATACTTTTCTGTTAACCATTTACAGTGCGCAAATAAATGAAAACGATAGGTAGAATTAGAAATATTTACTAAAACAGTCACATGTGAATCAATTATTGTTGCGGTTAAAGCCTTCGTCAACAGACAAACAATAAACAGACACAGAAATGGGGTTGTCAGACGTCCGGCAAAGAGAGGACATGTCCTCCTAAGCAAAGCTAAAAACCTTTAAAATGTTCGGCTTTTTAAATATTTTATGTTATCATTTTTTTTAATGTATTGTTGTTACAACTTACAATTATCTACACTCTACCGTGTGTTTACATTCTTTATTAAAACCCATTGCTTAATAATATTTATTTAATGTTCCTATTTATAGGAAATGTGAAACGCCAATTATTTGTATAATTTGAATCTAACTGTTGCTCTATTCAGCAACACTAACAATGCTGTAGTCTCTATGGTCAAAATGTTAATGTTATCTCCGGTTCCAGTAGCAGAGACGCCACTGAAAATTGTTTTTTTTAATTTGTGATTTTTGCCGCCTATGTTTATGAAAATGGCATCTACAAAGAGAAAATGCAAATTCTCGAACACTGAAAAATAAGTTTCCATGCTTCGTTGAAGGACGCAACGAGAATGAGGCAAAGTGTACGATTTGCGATAGTTACTTGTCCGTTGCCAACAAAGGAACTACTGACTTGTAACGTCATGTTGACAGTGAGAGACATAGAAACCTAATCAAAGTGTCCCCGTCATCTAGCACATTGACGTCTTTTTTTTTCAGCCTAAGTACTCACATGTGTTGCTGAAGCGCATGTGGCTGAAGCAACTTTGTCATTTCATACAGTTTGTCATCATCAGTCTTACAACTCGATGACCTGCTGTCGTGTCCTCCTTTAAAGTGTCGTCCCTGGAGTGAGGAGATTCGACACCCACATTATAATATTTTTTTTCCTCTCAATATTCTGGAGAATCCACCAGCTTCCGTCCAACACACTCCATCAGCCTATGGACACCTTTTCCTATCACTCTCTCACTGTCGTACTATGCCCCCTTCTCATACTTCCCCAACGCAACATACTCAACAACTCTTGCTTCTAAAAATTAATAAAGATTAATTTATTAAAAGAAAAGTGTAACGTATATGAGACGTGTATGTGAAGAAAATGTGTGACGTGTTCTATAAAGTGTGTAGAATCGGACTCTCAGACAACAACCCAGTCAGCTGATCCCAGCAAGGATAGACCACAGCACGTTACGTCAGAACATGTACTTCTCACCCAGCCCCGAAACCATCCTGCTGGATACTGATTTGCCTCTGTAGACCTCAGGTAATCCCATTTCATGAACATCCGAAATAGACACCGGTGGTATTAACAGTTAATCATGGACCGGTTGCACTCTACACAATGTCCGTTCCTATCGTTCCTTAAAAAAAAATGCACAAGTCCTTTGTAGTGTGGACACAGTTATTAATGTTAATTGTTAATGTACTGGATCCTCACTCGTGTCTATCTATCCTCACGTATCATGTCTTGTGTTCTATTATATCACACTAGGTAACTATTATCAGTAATGTTCTCAGTTAGTTACTACTGTCTGATGTGTGGTGCATCAGTAATCATCACTCTCTTTGGTGAATCAACTTCCTTCTAGCTTTAGTTACGTTCTGTATGCAACTTTATTGATTGTTGAACTGGTGTTCTTCCGAATGGGATTTGTATCTTTCCCAAAAACTTGTTGAGTTTCCTTGGATCTGGTAGGGAACCTAGGATAGAAACAACACATCTGGTGATAGTACTAGTCACTGATCCTTTCGGCTGAGGGTAAGCCTATCGCCTTGCTTAATGATGTTTAGCTAACTAAACTATGTCCTAGAGCAGATTAGCTACCCACCTAGGGCCGAATCAGGCTATGACAAAGAAAAGACCAATAAACAGAGTGCAACCTCAGTATTCTATTCTTAACTAGCAGAGCTAATATCACTATTCTACTCTAACTAGTTTCCACTAACAGTGCTAATCATCACACTATAGTTTAACACGGCTACAGTCTATATTAATTAGAACTAATAGACTATATTGACTACCTTATGTAAAAACCGCCTCATTCCCGGGATGGCTACTACACTTTGCCATAACGGCACATGCTAGTTAATCTTAAATTAATCTAACACTGTAGAGCTCTCCCACAAACACGTCCATCCTAATCCACGGGTTTTGGTCAACTCCCCATCTCCAATCATGGTTTTCTGGCAAACCCCTAAAATTGGTCACGTGATATGGGTGACGTCCTGCAGGTGTTATTTGCGCATATCATCCATTGTCAGGAATCGATTTTTCCTGGCTTGAGTCATTGTCAAAGTTGTCATCAATTGTTTAGATTCCCAAAACAAGCCAGCGAGTTCCTGTATGATCCCAACAACAGTGGCAAATAACCAGCTGTCAATCTTCTCGATGTTCCGGAAACTACGAATTGACCTATGTACTGTTACTTCCGTGCTAAGTACTTCCGTTTTCCCTCTGATATGTTTTTGACTTGTCAACGAGATGTATGATTCAGCGCACTCACTTCCTCTATACATCTTCCACTTGTTAATTTTGTCCGACAGGTGACGGCCAACATCCGATTGCCACTATGACCCCACTGCTTCCATCTGTATTCAAATGTTGACAAACTTGTCAAGGCGATGTCGGGATTCGTTTCCCGCACTTCTGAGGGTGGCCAATCCGTCAACCATATGTACAAGTACAACTGTTATTTCTGCCCGACCTGTTTTTTGGAAACACGTGCAGCCCCAACTATGAATGTTTTCTCTGTATTAGTTGAAACACTGGTTGCTTAGCAGATAGTCCGGTTAATCAAAAAATCCTCCCTAACAATCGGCTGGGTAAACGCACGGTTTCATTTTGTGACATAGGCCCCCTCTTAAGAGAGTAGTCCATCTCACTCTTCTCCACCGTGAGTTTAATCCAGATGATTCATTCTTCTTCTTCTTCAGGAGCTGGGTGTCTTTATAAGAAATCCGCTCCAACATTTTCCTTCCCAGGAATGTACTCCACTGTGAAGTTATAGGGTTGAAGTAACAACGACCACCGCATCAAACGGGCGTTGAGCTTCTGAGAAGTAGCCAAGAACATCAGGGGCTGATGATCCGACTGGACCCGAAACTTAACTCCATACAAATATGGCTGAAATTTTTGCACTGCCCATACGAGGGACAAGCACTCTCTCTCGACGGTTGAATAATTCCTCTCTGCCTGTACAAGTTTCTTACTTGCATATGCCACAGGTTTCAAAACCGAAGCATCGTCTTTTCCTTCCTGTAACAAAGCTGCCCCAATCCCAATCCCACTCGCATCTGTTCTCAACACAAATTGTTTGGAAAGGTCAGGGAGCTGTAATACAGGTTTGCTGACCAAGGCCTCCTTTAACTGACTATAGGCCTTCTCACATTCTGGTGTCCAAATGATTTGTTCCGGGAATCCCTTTTTCAAGGTTTCTGTCAACGGAGCTCCCAGTTCAGTGAAATGTGGGATAAATTTGTGGTAGAACCCACACAACGAGAGAAAAGATCGCACATCCTTCTTCGTTTTTGGTCTAGGTGCATTTCTGATTTTCTCCAGGTTCTTCTCTTCTGGAACAATGTGTCCTGGAGTGATGGTGTGACCTAGAAATTCCAGAGTCTGGTAACCAATCATGCACTTGGTTGGACGAGCAGTAAGCCCTGCTTCCTTGAGCCTATTAAACACTCTCTCCAAGGATTGTAAGTGGTCATCCTAGCTGTCACTGGAAATCAGAATATCATCCATGAATGAGATGATGGACGGATCCTGTAACGGATCTAGTAAAGTCCTCATCATGCGTGTAAACACACTAGGTGCATTGCTGAGTCCAAAGGGCATGACCTTGAATTCGTAGTGTCCACTGGGTGTACTGAAAGCTAACAGTGGTCGAATCTCCGGTTTGACTGGTATCTGATAGTACCCCCGACTCAGATCCACCTTTGAAAAGTACCGAGCCTTATGGAGCCTAGCGAATAACTGAGTTGGATTCGGCAAAGGTTCCACCTGAAATTGTGTGTGACTGTTCAGAAGTCGGTAGTCTATACACAACCGGTGTTCTCCACTTGGTTTGCGTAACAAAACTACCCCCGCATTGTATGGGGATGTGGATGGTGCAATCACGTCATCCTCCAGCAATTTTTGTATTTCCTCCTCCAGGGCCTTTTCTTTAGAGAATGGCACTGGGTAAACCTTTTGGCGAACAGGCTCCTGTGTGGTCAAAGTCATCTCGAACTCAACCAACCTCGTTCGTCCTGGTTTATCAGTCAGTATCTCCTTATGAGACTTGAGAACCTGGGTTATCCTTTCCCTCTCCTGGGAGGTCAGATCAGGGTTCACTTGCACATCCCTATAGGTTTCCTGGTGTTCCAAGGGATATTCCCTGCCCTCGTTGGTTCCCACTTCTGTCTCCACTGCAACTGCCATTGCCATGAGGTGCGCTGCCTTGTCTCCGGGTCTCTCTTCGTATTTCCGCAAGAGATTGATATGGAAAATCTTCGACTTTCCCCGGATCCGGATCTGATAGTTGGTTCTGGATATTACCCTTTCCACGGGAAATGGTCCTTGCCAACCTATCTCCAGTTTGTTGTTTCCCGTTGGGAGTAGCAACAAGACTTTGTCTCCCACCTCTAGAGATCTTTCTTTAGACTTACGGTTGTAGTAAGCCGCATGTCTTTTCCTGGCCTTTTTCAAGTTTTGATTTGCCAGAGTCCATCCCTTGTGGAGTTTTTCTTTCAGTTCCTCCACGTATTTGTAGGATGAGATCACTTCTTCTGACGTCCCCTCTTCAGTCCAACTCCTCAACATGGCTTCCAACGGTCCTTTGATTGGACCACCAAACAGCAACGTAGCGGGTGGTAGTCCTGTTGAGCCATGAGGAACCTCCCTATAGGCAAAGAGTGCTGCTGGGATATATTCATCCCACCTATCAGGTTTTTCCTGCGCTAATTTCCTGAGCATTGTCATCAACGTGCCGTTCAACCGCTCTACTTGTCCATTGGCTTGAGGGTGGTAAGGGCTGGTATGTATGTGGTTAGAGTGAAACACCCTAAATACCTCCTCCATGAGTTTTCCACAAAACTGAGATCCATTGTCCGTCAGAATTTGATCCGGAAAGCCTAATCTGGTAAAGGCCTCCATCAGTGCGTCCGCCACTCTTTTCGAGTCAATCGTGGTCAACGGTATCGCCTCACCCCACATTGTACAGCAATCCACCATTGTGAGTATATACATGTTCCTCTTCCTAGTCCTGGGAAGTGGACCCACGATATCGATGGCTACCCTCTCGAAAGGAGAGTTCATGATGGGCATCTCACCCAACACCACCGGTGCTGTCCAGTGTTTCGGTGCCACCCTCTGGCACTCAGGGCATGACTTCACATACCGACGCACATCATCTGTCATTCCCGGCCAATAGTAATGGCAGGAAATCCGCTGCATGGTGGCGGCAATACCCATGTGTCCACTAAAGGAGATGGTATGCCCCATATGAAGAATCTGGGACCGGTGAGCTTTCGGGACGACCAACTGACCGTAGAGGTTGTCTCCCCTTCCTGCTTTCCTGTAGAGTATCCTATTCTTCATGTAGTACTGCCCCCGTCCTGGTGGATCAGCACTTTTCTGCAGCTTTTTGTAGCAAGAACATAAAGTATCATCCTCACTCTGGACAGATCGTAGCTCCCCCGACATTGGGTTAGTCACAATTGCGTCTGCCTCTTCCGTTTTCGTCTGAGAGCGAGTCTGCATTGCTCCCATATGGATTGGCTCCCTGGGCATTCCCAGAAAGACATACCGGCAACCTAGGATGACTGGAAAAATGGGATCGGTCAATACAGCGGCCTTGATGGTGCCGGTGACGTACCTTGACCGAATCTCCACATTAGCAATGGGCAACTTCATGGTTACAGCACTCTTCTGTGCAGGCTGTATATCCAAGGTCTCACCTGTGAATTGTTCTGGATGTACCAGATCCGCAGAAATCACGGCCTCCCCGTCCAGTCCTGTGTCGTATAAACACTCCACTTGACGACCGTTAACCTCTACCAATTCCACTACAGGTGGTTTTTCCTGGTCTGGAGTCTCTTCCTCGGCCTCGACCTGTTCGGTGGGCTCCACCTTAGGTTTCCCGGGGCACACGACGAATTGAGTGTCTCCTGACTCCCCTCTGCAGTCAATAGCATTGTGCGTATTCGACTGGCATTGGTTGCACCATTTCCCTGTCCTAGATTTTCTATTGCCAGACTTGAGTGAGCTCTCCTGGTGGCGAGCTTCCTTGTTGACCTTGGCATTTTCCGTGACAACCTCCTTGGAAGTCACTTGACATGCTGCGAAGTGAGGGTTCTTAGCCTTCGATTTGCAGTCTCTCGTATTGTGGGAGGGTGACTTACAAATTGAACACCACTTCTCCGACCACGGTCGTTTAGGTGTAGAGCTTGAAGTGTTCTTGCTTCCCTCCTTCTTCTTCTCTGAACTATCCTCTGATTTTTGCACATAAGGTTCCCACTTTTTGGTTCCTGAGTTTTTGGTTTTCTTCTTGTCATGTTTCTCTTGACTTTTGGAGTTGGTGGAAAGGTTTTCCCCTGCCTCCCCATGTACCTCGACGAACCGTTCTGCTAATTTAGTCACGAGATCAATACGTTCTGCTCCTTGTTCTCCCAGGAACGTCCTGAGAGGTTTAGACATTTGCTTCTTCAGCTGGTCGACCACCATGAGCTCTTCCAGACTCTCATAGTCATGTGCGAACCCAGCCAAATCCATCCACTTATGGAGATCAGATTAAAGACGCAAACTGTAGGCGGCAAACAACTCCCCCGGTTCTCGTTTCGCTGCTCGAAATTTTTTCCGGTAGGTATGTGACGTAACCTCGAATCGTTTCAGCAGAGCCGTCTTTAACTCATCATAATTGTTCTCATGTCCTGGTGGCAGGCGAGTATAAACCTCGTAACCAGTCCCACGTAAACCCTGGGATAGCTTAAGATTACATTTGTTACGCTCCAGACCCATAGCAACTGACATAGCCTCGAAGCGTTGAAGGTACTGGTCAATCATTTCTTTGTCCTCCTCGTAGACCGCCAAAGGAAACTTCATGGCCTGGTACCCATGTCCACCTACTGGTGTTGAGCCTGGGATGGAGGAACCTCCAACTGCTCCCTCAGTTTCTCCATTAGATTGACTCTTCAACTCGAGTTCCCTCATCCGGTACTCGTGCTCCCTTTTCTGTGCTTCCTGTTCAGCTTCTAATTTCCTAGCTGCTTGCTCAGCTTCAAATTTCCTAGCTGCTTGCTCAGCTTCCAATTTCTTAGCTGCTTGCTCAGCTTCCAATTCCATCCTTCTCAATTCCAACTCGGCCTTTCGATCTTCCCTTTCTGCTTGACGATACTCTCTCTCCACTTCCTGTATGTAATCCGTTAGAGCAGACCCCGACAGTCCCATGTCTTCCCCCTTTGCCCTTAATTCTAACGTGGTAAGTTTAGGGGTGGCCATTATACAGAGAGGTAAGCTAGCAGGTCGAGTACAATATAACTGCAAATTACTATATGAACAAGTACTATAAATCTAGATATTACCACGCACAGCACATTCACTCAGTGACAAGAGTAGAATCAGGACCACAGACCTATGCAGACGTGTGAAGTGTGAACAGGTAAGATATTAATTAGTCCTAACCCCTATCCACATTCACTCTAGCTGGATTCTCCAAAATGATATCTCCCTCTTATAACTAAGGATCCCGTGTCCAAAGACCCCGTTTTCAGAAGATCCCACTGTCAAAGGTTCCTGCTTGCAGGAGATCTCGCTGTCCAAGGATTCCGTTTACGGGAGATCCCGCTGTCCAAAGATTCTGTTTCCGAGAGATCCCGCTGTCCCAAGATTCCGTTTCCGAGAGATCCCGCTGTCCAAAGATCCCGGACGAGCCCCCAATAATGTCGTGTCCTCCTTTAAAGTGTCGTCCCTGGAGTGAGGAGATTCGACACCCACATTATAATATTTTTTTTCCTCTCAATATTCTGGAGAATCCACCAGCTTCCGTCCAACACACTCCATCAGCCTATGGACACCTTTTCCTATCACTCTCTCACTGTCGTACTATGCCCTCTTCTCATACTTCCCCAACGCAACATACTCAACAACTCTTGCTTCTAAAAATTAATAAAGATTAATTTATTAAAAGAAAAGTGTAACGTATATGAGACGTGTATGTGAAGAAAATGTGTGACGTGTTCTATAAAGTGTGTAGAATCGGACTCTCAGACAACAACCCAGTCAGCTGATCCCAGCAAGGATAGACCACAGCACGTTACGTCAGAACATGTACTTCTCACCCAGCCCCGAAACCATCCTGCTGGATACTGATTTGCCTCTGTAGACCTCTGGTAATCCCATTTTATGAACATCCGAAATAGACACCGGTGGTATTAACAGTTAATCATGGACCGGTTGCACTCTACACAATGTCCGTTCCTATCGTTCCTTAAAAAAAATGCACAAGTCCTTTGTAGTGTGGACACAGTTATTAATGTTAATTGTTAATGTACTGGATCCTCACTCGTGTCTATCTATCCTCACGTATCATGTCTTGTGTTCTATTATATCACACTAGGTAACTATTATCAGTAATGTTCTCAGTTAGTTACTACTGTCTGATGTGTGGTGCATCAGTAATCATCACTCTCTTTGGTGAATCAACTTCCTTCTAGCTTTAGTTACGTTCTGTATGCAACTTTATTGATTGTTGAACTGGTGTTCTTCCGAATGGGATTTGTATCTTTCCCAAAAACTTGTTGAGTTTCCTTGGATCTGGTAGGGAACCTAGGATAGAAACAACACATCTGGTGATAGTACTAGTCACTGATCCTTTCGGCTGAGGGTAAGCCTATCGCCTTGCTTAATGATCTTTAGCTAACTAAACTATGTCCTAGAGCAGATTAGCTACCCACCTAGGGCCGAATCAGGCTATGACAAAGAAAAGACCAATAAACAGAGTGCAACCTCAGTATTCTATTCTTAACTAGCAGAGCTAATATCACTATTCTACTCTAACTAGTTTCCACTAACAGTGCTAATCATCACACTATAGTTTAACACGGCTACAGTCTATATTAATTAGAACTAATAGACTATATTGACTACCTTATGTAAAAACCGCCTCATTCCCGGGATGGCTACTACACTTTGCCATAACGGCACATGCTAGTTAATCTTAAATTAATCTAACACTGTAGAGCTCTCCCACAAACACGTCCATCCTAATCCACGGGTTTTGGTCAACTCCCCATCTCCAATCATGGTTTTCTGGCAAACCCCTAAAATTGGTCACGTGATATGGGTGACGTCCTGCAGGTGTTATTTGCGCATATCATCCATTGTCAGGAATCGATTTTTCCTGGCTTGAGTCATTGTCAAAGTTGTCATCAATTGTTTAGATTCCCAAAACAAGCCAGCGAGTTCCTGTATGATCCCAACAACAGTGGCAAATAACCAGCTGTCAATCTTCTCGATGTTCCGGAAACTACGAATTGACCTATGTACTGTTACTTCCGTGCTAAGTACTTCCGTTTTCCCTCTGATATGTTTTTGACTTGTCAACGAGATGTATGATTCAGCGCACTCACTTCCTCTATACATCTTCCACTTGTTAATTTTGTCCGACAGGTGACGGCCAACATCCGATTGCCACTATGACCCCACTGCTTCCATCTGTATTCAAATGTTGACAAACTTGTCAAGGCGATGTCGGGATTCGTTTCCCGCACTTCCGAGGGTGGCCAATCCGTCAACCATATGTACAAGTACAACTGTTATTTCTGCCCGACCTGTTTTTTGGAAACACGTGCAGCCCCAACTATGAATGTTTTCTCTGTATTAGTTGAAACACTGGTTGCTTAGCAGATAGTCCGGTTAATCAAAAAATCCTCCCTAACAATCAGCTGGGTAAACGCACGGTTTCATTTTGTGACACCTGCACAGCTGGTTTGATGAACACATTATTTGAAGGTTCATAAATTGCTAAAAAATTTTGCTTGTGCAAAAACAAAGACTGAAGCAATAATAAACCAGGTGATTTCCCCCCCCCCTTTACACACACACACACGCACGCGCGCGCGCGCACACACACACACACACACACACAATATTTCCGATCGTTGTTCAGTACTTTGACTAGAAAGCAGGTAGAATCCAAACTAAGATTCTCGAGTTAGACAACAAACCAAATGAAACCTCAGAAACTATATCACAGTATATTTTGAGAACACTCCAGAAACATGATTTGTACTCCAATGTGTTACTTTTGTTGGTGACAGTGCCAATGTGAATTTTGGAGGCATTAACAGAAAAGAAGGTAGAAATGTGTTCTCACGTTTGAAGGAAGCCTTGAGCAAGCCATTATAGTATGTCCAGAAATGAATGCCGTCATTCACGATCAATTATTTTGAAAACTGTCTGTTGCATCATTATGAAATTTTTCCTGCCGTCTTATATTTACCCCCACCCAAGGAATATGTCTTTGATAGGTCCAAAAGCAACTTAAATCATGAAAAGCGGCGACATTTCTTTGATGTTTTGATGAAAAACTCGTGATTTCTCGCTAACAAACTTGTTTTACTGTAATGCCAATACCCCCGCCAGTTCGGATGACAAACACAAGGCGTATCCAGATTCGTATGAGAGTGGGTGCATTGTTTGCTCTGCTGAGACGGAACATGATTACATGTTTTGCACGACGAATATAGCTTTGAATATCTCTGTAGTGGGCTTCCTTCTTAACGGTCAAGATGTTGGTCCTCTTTTCATTGAAGTTTATAGAATGATTCGTATGTTCGTGTGTTGTCCCCTCATTTGACAACGTGTTTCTTCTCACGTTTCTTGTTATGCCACAATATGTCAGTTCCCACCGCAATATTACTCTTCGGTTGGTATTCGATGCGTCTAGAGCTTTTTGTTTTTGTCAATGTCAGTTGTTTGTCACCGTTGAGGGCTCACAGAATTGAAAATTCATCACTGTGGAATACAAACTGTTGCCATTGACATTATGCTGATGCTGTAATGTTTAGGGCCTGCAATTCGTCTGAATAGTTGGAGCAAAATATTCCAGCTGGTGTGCCGTGAATTAAAGGTCTGCGATCTGCTCAGACCTTAATCTGTGTCGGACGATTCCAGTAGATTGATGACTGCCCTCGGTTGCATAAAATTCAATCCACATTATTCCAGTAACTTTTATCAATATTTAATAGCGCGGACTGGATTAGTATCTTGACGTCAGACAATTTGAATATAGTAGTGTCAGCTGCCACCTGTCCTTTAATTTTAGCCCACACAAGTTCTATAGGGTTAAAATGAGAATGGTACGGCGGAAGTCTCAAGCACCCATGACGATGCTCTTCTATCAACTTGTCGATTTGATATTTCTTGCTTTTTGGCGTATGTTTTACAAGGGACAACAATTCTAGCTAGAAATACGTTTCTGGAAATGGTATGTTTTCCATTCGAAGCCATATCTTTATTGCTCCCTTTGTGCTCGATGATGTAGGTATTTTGTCTTCTTGGGCAACAACATTGATATCATGCATTGTCCATAATTGGACATGGCGGTCTATCTAGGGATGGAAGCACAGTATTCTCGAGCCAATCTCTAAATACATTACCATTCATCTTATTATGATAATCCCTATTGTCTGTATGCTTTGATACGAACACGAGCCCAGCATTCTGTTGTAAGCCATTATGCTATTACCAGCATGGGCCATGACCAAAAGCTGTCCTATACTGCTGGGTACATATCGCTTTATCTGTCCACCCACTGATTGCCATTCCTTATCACTTGTGTGGTGCGCATTGATCCAAATTTCATCCAAACACACTATGCCATAATTTTCTTTGCGCATTTCCGGTATTTCACGTAGGTATCTGCTTCTCATGGCTCCTAAATGCGGTTGCTCGCAAAGAATATTTCTACTGCCCTTGTACTGTCTAAAAGTGAAGATAATGTCCTTATAATTTTCCACAAAGTTGTTTTGGATAGCTCTATGTTATTGTTCTTTCTCAACCAAACCCTGAGTTTTCTTACAGTCACTGTTTCTTTGGCATCCAGCATTTTTATAATGCTGGATAATCCTGGATATAAAATCCTAAATTTTTATAATTTTAGGAGTCTCCGTGGCGAAGTGGTCAAGCCTTTTGACTTGGGCTCCAAAGGTTATGGGTTCGATTCCGGGCCGCATCCTTCGGTTCACGGGTTAAATTTTTCGGAGACTTCTGTGGGTCGTCGCTAGAGCTGCGGAGTTCGTGCTTTGTGCGATACTTTCCGCGCCGGACGATTCTGGCAATGAACGGATTTGGTTCATAACTTTCAGTCGTCACCCATGTGAATTAAAGTTACGAATGCAATACGAGCAGGCTACGTAATTTAAGGAAAGCTGTATTACTAAATATGAGAGACTGGGACCAATGGTTCTACAGGGATTAGAGTCGCAACAAATTTGGAGAGTTATGACGATGTTCCAGAAGAAGATGACATGACTGTATTTGAATAAATGTAGAATTTTGTACATGAATAAATGTACATGTAAATTTTTGTATCTGGGAAAGAAAAACAAAAACGCACGCACGCGCGCTCGCGATCGACACCCCCCCCCCCCCTCCGCATATCCTATTTACAGGACATCGCTGTCAACACCAGCGTTTTTCCGCTGTTGTTGACGTCTTGGCAAGATTAAGCTCCGTAGTTTGCCATTGCTTTCTGAGCGACCGGCTCACATACTCCCATAAGTAACCATCGCGTCGCGATCCGCTATAGAATCTCGCGCAGCTGTGTTCCCCTACGTGGATATACGCGATTACGGAGAAAGTCGTTAACACCTTCGCCAGGGAGACCGCCATATGTACAAATACATGTAGTTAAATGGCGGGTAGTAGTAGTAGCAGCACCAGCAGCAGCAGCAGTAGTAGTAGTAGTAGTAGTAGTAGTAGTAGTAGTAGTAGTAGTAGTAGTAGTAGTAGTAGTAGTAGTAGTAGTAGTAGTAGTAGTAGCAGCAGCAGCAGCAGCAGCAGCAGCAGCACTACTAGTATTAGTAGTAGCAGCAGCAGCAGCTGCGGCAACGGCAATGGTGTTAGTAGTAGTTGTCATGATAACAGTGGTTCTGGTAGTAGTAGTGGGTGGTAGCAGTGGTGCTGGTAGTGGCACAGAGTAATTGTGTCAGCAGTGGTGGTAATAACGATAGCAGTGGTGGTGGTAGTAGTAGTAGTAGTAGTAGCAGTAGCAATGGTGGTGGTGGTAGTAATCGTAGTTGTGGTGGTGGTGGTGGTGGTGGCAGTGAGTGGCACCTTGCAGTCTTGACAGACCAAAGTGTGTGAGTTGGAATGTGGCCAATATTCCATCACAATGCCTGGGCAGAGCTTCAGAGAATCATGTGGTGCCCAAACGACATGATCTCTCTCTCGGCCTAGTCTTGTGTATTCTAGAGGAATGGGTAACCAATACGTCTGGTACAAGGTAGGCTGCAGACGCTGGCGGCTCAGCGTCAATCCTCCGAGACCTCACCAGCACGAGCCGGTGGCGAGTTATGGCCAGTCCCTGACACCCAAGGGACCCGGCTTAGAGGCGTTCAGCCATGTCTCACAGGTGAGGGCCTTGTACGAGCCCGGGCCATGAGGGCGCGGACATCTGTCGATCACAAGTGTCCGGACCTGTGTAAAGCGTGCACTATCATCAGACTCTCCACCTGACTTTAAGCGGACCCCGCGACCAGCGGGAATAGGTCCGCCAGAGCTACCGCAGGAGATATTGCCTGTCTATTTGCAAGCAAATCCCCCATCCTTCCACTGTGCGGATCTCGCGACCGGCGAGAATAGGCCCGCCGGAGATTATGCTCGTCAGCTGCGAACAAATCTCTACCGAGAGACTGAATAAGTAAAGAAACGATAAAAGTAGTGGTATTTCAATTGCGCTTGCGCTCCCACCTATGCTACACCTTTCATGTGTCTTCACGAAGTCGGACTAGAGTCAAGCTCAACAGGGTCTTCTTTCCCCGCTGATTCTACCAAGGTGGTGGCAGTAGTAGTAGTTGTTGTGGAGGTGGTGGTGAGTATAGTTGTATTAGTAGTAGTAATGGTGGTGGTAGTTACAATCACGGCAGTAGTACTAGTAGTAGTAGTACAGTTGTTGTAGTAGTCAATGTGATGGTGGTGGTGGTAGTAGCTGTAATAGTAGTAATTTTAGTAGTAGTCCTAGTAGCGGTAACAATAGCGGTGGTGGTCTGTTAGAAAGGACGCCAGACAGTTGTCCGATTTGTTTTAGACATGAAGTGTCGAGGAAGTGAACTGAGCACGTGACATCATGACGACAGTGTGTCATACTGTTACAGATGTCTTTATATGAGTGACCTAAAACAGATTCCCAGAACCGATTCATCATCAATGTATTGACTCACCAATATTTGAGCTATTCAATTACAAGTACTTGAGTCACCCGTCCATTTTTGACTTTGAATTGTTGCCTTTCCCCCATATTTGTTGTCCGTCCGTCCCCCCCCCCCCCCCCAATCTGTGGGTGTCGTGAGCTTTCCAGTTGGACTCTGGATTGACTTATTGTAATCTCCCACTCCTTCTGCACGTGCCTGGCCTGAAGGAGACATCGGCGACCATGACTCTCTACACCTCCGGAGAATTGGTCAAATATTCTGAAAGACATTCTTAAAATGAACAGAAATCTGTGTTTGTGATTTATTGACTGCATTAAACAGTGTTAGAAAGGGTTATGCAGTACCCCACGATTTGTTCAATGTGTATAATGAAATAAAAATGAGATTCAGACAAAATGTGCTGTGAATAGCAGTGGGTGGGCATATTTTAAACAACCTGCGACATGCCGACACAAGGGTTCTATGCAGTTACAAGAAACAATAGAAAAGCGTAGGTGATCAGGTCTGTCCACGGTGTTCTGTCTTTTGTGCTGCCAATCATTTGTGATGCCAATCATTTGTGATGCCAATCATTTGTGATACTGATATTCCTCCATGCAATTATGTCAAACTGTCTATCATCTTCTCTCTAGGTCTCCTCTTGTACGACCTTCTCCCCCCTCTCTCTCTCTCTCTCTCCTCCCCCCCCCCCCCCCATCAATGTGTCCCGTTGTGACGACATTCTCCAGCTTTCCCTTTCTCGTGACATGCCTGAAGAATGCTCTTTGTCACCTTCTGACGTGAGTAACGAGTTCTCCGTGTGAGTTAACTTCTGTCAAGATATCTTCTGTCTATTCGTCCAATGTGTGTTCTCATCATTCTTCTATAAAACTGCACAGTTTCCACATAATTCCGCACTTGTCTGCTAATGATTCACTTCCGTACATCCGGAATGACTCAATATAGCTCTGAAGTGCTGTTTTCCTCACTTTGATTGACAGCGATACATTCCAGAGAATATTTTTCCTCTTGTGAAATGCTGCCATTGTTTGGGATATTTTCCATTGAACTTCCTTAGTCCATCTTCCACCCAGGAAGGGAATAATCTGAGGTACTATGCCTCGGAACACAGCCGGAGATGGCGGGGAAGAGTGTTAATAGGAGACAAAGAAAGAAGATGCTGGGCAGTTTGACATTATGGCAGGGATGAACATTTGTAACAGAAATTATTGCCAGAGCACGTAGAACAAGGCTGTTGACGGACATATGACCAACAGAACGAGGCATGCACTAAGAGTAGTTCTGGTCATTATCTGGTATCAAAGAGGGCGAGGTGGAGAACAGGGTCAGCACCTTTCCCTCCTCGTTGTGATAAGAGATTACAACCCAATCCCCAGCGTCTGCATCTACTGCATGGTTCCTTGTTTGCCTGCTAATTGGGACATGTCATTGTGATCTGTTTTATGTCCAGTTATTATCCTCTATGCACGTGCGTGTTGTGTTTGTGTGCGGCATCCCCGTGTTGACTTGGGCATGTTGGCATCCGTGTGCAACAATACCAGATTTGGTTTGATGTTTGCACGTTGGTGCGCTCTGTCAGTATTTGCTTACATGGAAATATAGTCTTGCCAGTTCTGCTACTTTCATAATCTCACTGCATCTTATTGTTGCTGTAAAATTCCGCAGCTCAGGGTGTCGTCAATGTAGTCCAAGAGTGAAGCCTCACATATTCTAGATTAACGGAACATTCACTTGGGGTGGCTAGTTCGTGTCACCGCCATCTGTCTGTGTGAGACATGTCCCTGTCAGACAATCATCACCTGGGAGCCGTGTAATAAGGCTGGGGTCATCTCTCATCAGTTATTCAATTAACGGCTCCTATAACACGTCCCAATAGCTAGCGCTATAGAGAAGGAGTTACGTACGCATCTCACAATCCCGCACACCGCGTTCTAAACCCAACTGCCGGCGATTTGAGAGACCGCCTTTAACTGCTTTTCATATAATGGTATGAGCGTCTGTCGCTTAGAAAGCAATGGTCAACTACTGAACGTAACTTTGCTTAGTAAATCACAAACAGTAAAACATGCTGCTATCGACTGCGACGCCCTGTAAAAGACATGCTACTAATCAACTAAGAGTTCAGCGGCGTGCCAGGTTCATGTCGCTGGCCTCATATAGGTATAGACAAACTGGCACTGGGGGTGTGATGTGGTCAGTATCGTGTCGCCCGTGGCCAACTGCACGTGTCATCTCTGGGCAGCCATGTCAGACCAGGCTGATCTAGTAGCTCAGGTCATGTGTGAAACATCCGCCTTCATGGGGGTGGGAACACACGACCAACCGCCGGCAGCCATCCGTGACAGCTACTGCGCCGCCGCGTCTCAGAGCCGTTCTGGCCGTAATAAACAGTCCGGCCTCTGCTGGAGATTGTATCCGTGGCCATTGCACAACCGCGGCTCCATGCCGCGAAATTGATGTCTGTGAGATACTCCGGCTTTTATATATACCTCTCTGTCTTATCAGGGCTGGGTACGTCGCTCAATGGGTATTCTGGTTTGGTTTGTTTTGTTTCGGTAACTCAGAGAAAACAACAAGAAAAAAAAACTTTGGCAACTATTTTACAATTAAGTGTATCAAAGTGCTTCCATGAGTGTACTTTAGATTCAGAAAATTATTCTAATAATAGCAGAGGTGAACACAGTTCGAGGGAACAGTACGATCGAAGATAAATCTGTGTAAGAGGGGACAAGGCGATCGAAGGTAAATCCATTTAAGAATGGGGCAGTGCGATAGAAGGTAAATCTATGTAAGAGGGGACAGTGCGATAGAAGGTAAATCTATGTAAGAGGGGACAGTGCTAGAGAAGGTAAATCTATGTAAGAGGGGACAGTGCGATAGAAGGTAAATCTATGTAAGAGGGGACAGTGCGATAGAAGGTAAATCTATGTAAGAGGGGACAGTGCTAGAGAAGGTAAATCTATGTAAGATGGGGCAGTGCGATAGAAGGTAAATCTATGTAAGAGGGGACAGTGCGATAGAAGGTAAATCTATGTAACATGGGGCAGTGCGATAGAAGGTAAATCTATGTAAGAGGGGACAGTGCGATAGAAGGTAAATCTATGTAAGAGGGGACAGTGCTAGAGAAGGTAAATCTATGTAAGATGGGGCAGTGCGATAGAAGGTAAATCTATGTAAGAGGGGACAGTGCGATATAAGGTAAATCTATGTAAGAGGGGACAGTGTGATAGAAGGTAAATCTATGTAAGAGGGGACAGTGCTAGAGAAGGTAAATCTATGTAAGATGGGGCAGTGCGATAGAAGGTAAATCTATGTAAGAGGGGACAGTGCGATAGAAGGTAAATCTATGTAAGATGGGGCAGTGCGATAGAAGGTAAATCTATGTAAGAGGGGGCAGTGCGATAGAAGGTAAATCTATGTAAGAGGGGACAGGGCGATCGAAGGTAAATCCATTTAAGATGGGGCAGTGCGATAGAAGGTAAATCTATGTAAGAGGGGACAGTGCGATAGAAGGTAAATCTATGTAAGAGGGGACAGTGCTAGAGAAGGTAAATCTATGTAAGAGGGGACAGTGCTAGAGAAGGTAAATCTATGTAAGAGGGGACAGTGCGATAGAAGGTAAATCTATGTAAGATGGGGCAGTGCGATAGAAGGTAAATCTATCTAAGAGGGGACAGTGCGATAGAAGGTAAATCTATGTAACATGGGGCAGTGCGATAGAAGGTAAATCTATGTAAGAGGGGACAATGCGATAGAAGGTAAATCTATGTAAGATGGGGCAGTGCGATAGAAGGTACATCTATGTAAGAGGGGACAGTGCGATAGAAGGTAAATCTATGTAAGAGGGGACAGTGCTAGAGAAGGTAAATCTATGTAAGAGGGGACAGTGCAGAGAAGGTAAATCTATGTAAGAGGGGACAGTGCGACAGAAGGTAAATCTATGTAAGAGGGGACAGTGCTAGAGAAGGTAAATCTATGTAAGAGGGGACAGTGCTAGAGAAGGTAAATCTATGTAAGAGGGGACAGTGCTAGAGAAGGTAAATCTATGTAAGAGGGGACAGTGCGATAGAAGGTAAATCTATGTAAGAGGGGACAGTGCGATAGAAGGTAAATCTATGTAAGAGGGGGCAGTGCGATAGAAGGTAAATTTATCTAAGAAGGGACAGTGCTAAAGAAGGTAAATATATGTAAGAAGGGACAGTGCTAAAGAAGGTAAATATATGTAAGAATGGATAGCGCGAGAGGAGTGGCTGGCCGAATGGAGGAGCGGCTGGCCGAATGGCTAGAACGCCGGACTCTCCTTCGGGGGACCCGGGTTCGATCCCTCGGTAAGGTCTGGGATTTTTTTCTGTCGGGGAAAAAAAGAAAATTCTAACCTGCACAGTTTGCGGCGACTGCACTAGCCAGGCTGCCTTAATTCCTCAGGCGCAAAGACCCCTCTGCCACACACCGCAAGGTACTATATTGGCAGTAAATGACAGTTTTTAATGACAGGGGATAGCGCGATAGAAAGTAAATCGATGTAAGAGGGGACAATGCCCTAGAACAGGGGTGGCCAACCTTTTCAGCAGGCGGGCCAAATTTCAGAAATAATATTTCCTGCCGGGCCACCTAATTTTTCTTTTGTTAATAAAAGTAACCAAGCAAGCGTGCTACAGCTTCGACCACATCGCCGCTTCCCACTCCGCGGGTCGCAACATGACTCCCGGCGGGCCATATGCGGCCCGCGGGCCTCGCACTGGCCACCCCTGCCCTAGAAGGTAAATCCACGTAAGAGGGGACAGTGCGATTGAAGGAAATCCAATTATGGGTGAGGGTGCAGTGCCCTAGAAGGCACATCCTTGTGATAGGGGACACCGATTTCGATTGTTCTATAAACGGCCATAGATAGTGGAAAAGATTTGAATTAATTATGAGAGGGATATTCCCTTGTGGTTGAGGTATCGATACGCCAGTGTCAGGATGGCAAATTCTCTCACATGTCGACATGGTATTCACACCGATTCTGTTGATTGTGTGAGTGCCCCAGATCGATATTGCCAGTCTCCATAAATATGCGCAGGCAATACAGTTGCAATACGCAATTGGTCAGGCAGAAATAAGTATATCATCTGCTGTCTTCCTCTTGCGTAGGTGCAAGCCATCTCGCACGACTCTGTTACTCATATTTCAATGACTGCTTCACCACTTGCCGTGGTTGTCAGCGGGATTTCTACAGCATTGACGTATTGACAAATTGTGAGCCACCTTCCCGACTTCTGTGACATCGATTCTGATTAACTCATTACCTACCAGACTTATGGGGAAGAAACCCCCCCCCCCCCCACACACGCACACACACACACACACACACACACACACACACACACACACGCCGTGGCAGAATTAACAAATGTTAACAGCCAGCAGCGTGTCTGTAATTTCAGCTGTAGTTTATCAATTTCCAAGGCATTTATTCTTGTTTATTTTTAATTATTTATCACACGGCATGGCATTTAGCGTTATCAGTAGCTTCTGGTGGTTAATGAGTTCATCAGTCAGTCAATCAATCAGTTGCGCCGTGACGTAGATTAAACCGTTGCAACGAGCAGATGAAATATGTCTGTTCTGAGACGCATCCCCACAAGGAGGCCTCTGCTTCATTGTTGCTGGTCAGCGTTGGGATACGCTGAAGTTGTTGATCTTGTGCCACATGTGTTGCCAAGACAACGATGAGTTTGTATTTGTGTACTATACCCTATAATTACATTGATTCACACTCGTAGAGCAGAAATAGTCACAGTAACAATGATACATGTTAGAAGACACAGTAGACCACATATTGAATTGACAAGTACAGGAGACCCAGTACGATACTGGCTTCCCACGCAGGCGCCCTGGATTCAATGCTATATATTATAAATCAAACTCCGCGCACTAAACCACCCTCATTGGTTTACTTAATTGAATGTATTTACGTAGGAAGCAATGACTAATGCCTTTGCCAAAACTAGTTAGGTTGATGTTGTCAACAAGTCAATGGGCCTAAGTGTTCAGGAAGGTCTAGCACTAGATTGCACACCTAGCTAGCTGAATTTGCTCACAGATAGGCAGTCGAGTGGGTTGTTCCATGGGAAGCGAAAAACATCTGAAGATTAGCTGAGATTCTTGGGACGCAGAGGTGTTTCCAAGGCACCAGGGCCAGGTTCTATACTGGCCAAGACCTACTAACACGTCCTGGTCAAGCGTCCTGGGCAACAGGTCCCTTCGGGTTCCTGGCTAACGTAGTAGAATCGCTGATTCTTCCGAAGTCGGAGAGTATCTGCCTGCACGGCGAGGAACCACCAGTTTGCACACCAATAAGCCAGACATGGGACAACGGATACTCACGCAAACCTCAGTCCAGTATGATATCACACTGATGTTGGACACCAATAAGCCAGACATGGGACAACAGATACTCACGCAAACCTCAGGTCCTGTATGACATCACACTGATGTTGGACACCAATAAGCCAGACACGGGACAACGGATACTCACGCAAACCTCAGGTAATGTATGACATCACACTGATGTTGGACACCAATAAGCCAGACATGGGACAACGGATACTCACGCAAACCTCAGTCCGGTATGACATCACACTGATGTTGGACAACAGGATGTCTTCATCCGGCATACATGACTTGACGATGGAGTTCACAGCCAGCGAACACAAGCAAGCAAGTAAGCGGGGATTCCATTCTGTGACTGCGATTTGGCAACAACCAAAGAGTTCCACTGGTCCGACCAGCAATGGCCAGGTGTGGTCGTTCTTTGGTGAAGTGGAATACCACGGGTATAAATGTTAACTGTGTGATCGCTGAGCTCGTGTTTATGTAGCGTATATACCCTTGGTGGTATCTGTAAATGCATTGATTCACAAGCAGGGATCAGTCTGAATGTCAGTGCCTCCAAGACTTCAGCTAGAAATGATGCAGGATTGCGCACCACGAACGCTGGCGTCCAACCCTCGTCTGGCACAATATGTAATGATTTATTCTTTTTTTTTTCTCTGAAATTTATTAAAGGGTACACGGGGGGTTGTGTTCTTTGTTTCGTTTGATCGCATTGAACGCAGGCGTAGTCCATTAATGTTCTACCATCTCTCGTGCACTGGGCGTGTGGATTTACTTTCCATTTTACCAATGTTCCTCGCCATCAGGCCAACCTACTATGTCTTCATAGATACTTGTAATTTACGACCCCAAGTCAAGGACGAGAATTCAGCATGTTATTCCAACTGATCGGTGTAGGGGTTGAACCCGCTACCTCGGCATCCGCACACTGGGTGTTTAAGAACCAGGGTTCTTATCCATTCTTATGCATTTCAATCTTCGGTCGCGAGACAGCTAAATGGCCCGGAAGCCTGGCTCTTGGGGCATGTTAGAGATGTTAGGTCCAAGAGGAGAATAAATACCTCGTACAGCTGTCAGCGGGTTTATGGAAATAAATGTGGTCACGGGAAACATGTAGAAGTCTGAGTTGTTGAAGATAGGAGTGGCGTGCAGGCAAAGTGGAGACTCAGACAGGCGATGAGAGAGAGAGAGAGAGAGAGAGAGAGAGAGAGAGAGAGAGAGAGAGAGAGAGAGAGAGATGTTTTTCAGTTAATAAATAACAAACATCCATTAACTTATTCTGTCTCAAACAGTTGTTCGTCCACATCACATGCCATGCCGAGTGGCACAGCCTATCATGTTCCTCTACAAACATTTCCTCTATGTTCTTAATAAATTATTCCCCTCCGCTTCACCAACTTACCAGCATATCTCTCTCTCTCTCTCTCTCTCTCTCTCTCTCTCTCTCTCTCTCTCTCTCTCTCTCTCTCTCTCTCCCCTCCCCACCCGTTCTCCCTCGCTTCCCAACCCTCACTCTCTCTCTCTCTCCACTCTCTCTCTCCTCCTTCTCACCCTCTATCTCCCCTCGCCACTCCCTCACTCTCCACCTCTCTCTCTCTCTCTCTCTCTCTCTCTCTCTCTCTCTCTGTTTGTCTCTCAACCATAATTGAATGTCCACATGGTCTGTTCCAATGGTTGTAGTTCAAATTAATTATTGTTTGGGTCTAAAGAACTGGCAATAATAATTTATAAATAACATTTGTAAACATAATCTATAGTTATATTGCGAATTCGTCAAATAATTATGTTAACGATAGTGTGGGCAATCACTTCTCTCCCCTTCCTCTCCCGCTATCGTTCAAGTAATGCCTACACAAGAAGTCCGGTTGTGTATTATGCTGAAATAACTGACCAGTAAACGGCGGGGTAGCTGGCTAACTTCTGGCAGGTAACCAATAAATATCTGACTAAGTAGCCGGCAAACGCCTGGCAGGTAACCAATAAATATCTGACGAACTAGGCGGTAAAACGCCTGGCGAGTAACCAGCAAACCTTTTTTCCCACACATCCACAGTATATTGTCATTTTGCACATTCAAATATAATAATTAGTAAAGTAATAATAATGGTGGTGGTGGTAGTAGTAGTAGTAGTAGTAGTAGTAGTAGTAGTAGTAGTAGTAGTAGTAGTAGTAGTAGTAGTAGTAGTCTTAACTATAATATTATTAATACCGTCAATAAACACATTTATAGTTGTTGTATCTTTTATGTTTAGATAGAGGTATTTGCTTCTTCTGTAATATGTGCTGTCTTCATGCAAATCTCTTACGGGATTTGCGATTGTGAGGCTAAAATTGTAATGTTTGAGACTTTTTGTTGATAAAGTTGTTGAACAATTTCCATGTTGAATGTTCTGTAATTGTATAATGCTTTGTTTCTTAATGGCCATATAAGATTTCTGTACTCCGCCAATAGAACAAGTAGCTTTGTGTGGGTGTCTTGTGTGGAATAGGGAATGGAATTTATCATATTGCTTTGTGAATATCCGTTCTTTGTTTCGATGAGTGTTTAGGGTGTTTGTAGAAGATTTCTTGTTGGCATGATTTTGTTGCATTCGTAATAGATGTGCTATTCTGTTTCTTGGACGTTCCGTCTGCAAAGCTGATGTAGGTTTTTTAAATTAAATTTTTGCTGTTCTCTCTGTTGTTAGAGTCATATTGTAAATAAGCCTATATGTAACTTCCCTTGCTTTTGGGGTAATCTGCTTGTTGTGAATATTAGAGAAAGTTTCGTTATAATCTTTTATAAAATATCGATGTCCTCTTTTAATTCTGAGATGTACTGGAGTTGCTTGTAGTTTGACTAAATGCTTGTAGATTGTGTGTGTTCTCTTGTTTAGTAACTGTTCGTATCCTTTAATAGCTGAAATACATGTTTTGTAAAACGTTGGCAGAGTACCAAAATAATGTGAGGATGTATTCCTAATAGGTTTTTGATAGGATAGCCTAATTCCAATGTAATAGTGTGCTAAAGGGTGTTTAGGATTTCGCCAACGTGTTTGATCCTAAGTGCTTGTATTTGGTTGTGATGTCTTGGAGGGGATACCTCCGTCTTTTTGTGTCTTGCATGAGTGTAGTATCTTTGATACTGTAGATGGCGCTGCCAAACACAAAGCGTCTGATCTCTTTTGTTTATTTTTGTGACAGTCTGACGTGGAGGGGGGGGGGGGGGGGGGTGGGAGGAGTGTCTAGGACTGTGCACATGGTATTTTTGGAATTATATATGTGTTAACAATGGTACTTCTACCAAATATGGTGGTTGTTTTGTATTTGTACCTCTGTAATATATCTGTTATTTTCTTCTCTAGATTTTGCCTTATGTCTTTGTGTGGTTGATTTGGTTGACATGGGAGGACTATTCCGTACAATTTTATAAGATTGTTTGATGTTGAGTCATATGGAAAATCCGCCTATTTTTTCATTTGCCTAAACCCATTATGGTAGATATTTGGACGTTTAATTTTGCCCCACTCCTGTTGCCGAAAAACAGAACGTTTCCAAAATCATCTGCACAGATTTTTCAGTTGTCGGAAAGAAAATAGTATCCTCCGCATAAGCACGCAGCTTTTGCTCACCGTTCCCTGGTATGAACGTACCACTGACATTGTCGTCCTGTCGTACCTTTTCTAGAAGTGGCTCTAGGGCGACAACGTACAGTAATGGGGACAAGGGACATCCCTGTCTCACTGACCTAGTCAACCTGAAAGAATCGGCGAGGGTATGAGTAACCATCAAACGCCTGACGCGTTGTTTGGTATATACCGAATCGGTAGTTTTTTTTTAATGCCGAATGCCATTGAATAAAGGGCAAAGATAGGATCGCCAATATGCAGTTCACGAAACGACACATGCCAGCGAGTGTGGAGAAACCCAGGCGGGAGTGGGCTGGGCAGGACATGGATTGAGACAACCAGTTAATAGGACCGCTAGAAACGTCTTCCTCTTTAACCCACACGAAAGATGAAAATACACACGGAAAATAGAATTATAGACAGGTTATGAAGGCTGCAGATACTTGGAACAAATGACGAGAGATAGGACAGAATAGGACGTGGATTAATTGAGGGCCTGTGCCACTGAATGATTCAAGGGAGAAGAAGTAGAAGACGCAGGAGGAGTTTCCCCTCAAACCACATCTCTGGTACACGATCTGCCTTCCCAGCCGCCCCCCCCCCCTTGCTCCAGTAGTGTCAGCTAGTATTTTGGAGTCAATTACTCTTGTGTCCTCAAGTATGTTTCGGTATCCCTAAAGGAAACTGATAACCTGGCGGAACATCCAGAGTACTGCGTCGGGATTATACAGGATATATGTGGTATTATGTTCCTACGTGGCACCAGCGTCTGATGTGACCGACACTTGTAGACAGACAGTGTGTGCGTGCGCTTGTGTGTGTGTGTATATATATAATATATATATATATATATATATATATATATATATATATATATATATATATATATAGAGAGAGAGAGAGAGAGAGAGACATAGAGAGAGAGAGGGGTGGATTGACAGATGGATGGATGGATGTATAGATATGCGGTAGACAGATGAATTTATAGATAGATAGACTAACGGATAGATAGACAGACAGACGGACATGCAGATGGGTAGCTAGACAGTTAACCAGCCGCACACCGAGAAAACGGGAGGTAGCGCAGTGAGTGATGCACTTGCATATGTTCTTGTTTAATCTAATTTAAACAACAGAAGTAAATAAAACAACAAAATAAATGCAGGAAATGACATTGATGTCAACCAATCAACATTAAGGGCACTATTTGCCCTGCCACCGGTAGGCAGGCCTTGTGCTATCAAGTATCAGATTATTGTCTTCGAAGTAGATTTTAACTTTTTAAAAAAATTATGTTGTAGTCACCGATACTAGCTGCGCCTGTTCTGGAGATTTGTTGGGTTGTCCTGTATCTGTTGTTGGGTTGTCCTGTATCTGTTGTTGGGTTGTCCTGTATCTGTTGTTGGGTTGTCCTGTATCTGTTGTTGGGTTGTCCTGTATCTGTTGTTGGGTTGTCCTGTATCTGTTGTTGGGTTGTCCTGTATCTGTTGTTGGGTTGTCCTGTATCTGTTGTTGGGATTGTCCTGTATCTGTTGTTGGGATTGTCCTGTATCTGTTGTTGGGATTGTCCTGTATCTGTTGTTGGGATTGTCCTGTATCTGTTGTTGGGATTGTCCTGTATCTGTTGTTGGGTTGTCCTGTATCTGTTGTTGGGTTGTCCTGTATCTGTTGTTGGGTTGTCCTGTATCTGTTGTTGGGTTGTCCTGTATCTGTTGTTGGGTTGTCCTGTATCTGTTGTTGGGTTGTCCTGTATCTGTTGGTGGGTTGTCCTGTATCTGTTGTTGGGATTGTCAATGCAAGTTGACTAAAAGAGAGAATAATTCGACACTTTATGCCCCATGCTTTGGTTGTACACTGACTGACTGCCGTTCGTCTGTGTTTTGATGTCATCTTCCTACTGGTATCTTTTCTTACACTTTCCTTGCCCTCTATCGCATTATCTCTCCATTCAGGTTTAGAACCAAAGCACGTCATTGTAATAAAACTCGGGCTATTAAAATCAAATGTACACAAAGTATCATTCTTCTGAAACAAGGGCACATATTAGGGAGTCCTGTGTGCACGTTGCTGGGAATTTATACAGATTTGATCTCACGCTCCCGTTGCTTCAAAATGAAGAAACACCTAACAAAGAACACAATAGGATTAACTGTCCTGTTTTGTAGGTCACTTGCTCGCAGAGGTCAAAGTTCACTATTTCCGTTTTCTGGATTAAACCACATTGGTTACAAAGAGATGTGTTTTGAATAATAAAACACGGAGCTGAAGATTTGTAGAGCTTGCCATCTTGTGTGTCATATGTGTCCCCAGCTAATGTTTCCTCATTTCTAGTTGGTTTAGTCAATACTTGAGTGGCAAGGGACACGCTGTTATCTGACTCTTCCATCCTGAAGTTTTCCCCAGCCTGCCGGAAACTACTCTGTTGTGATGTGAGATCCGGTTTCCTTGTCTGTGTCTTCTGCGGGTAGATTGTGGGATGATTCACCAGGTCGCCCGTTAATCAAATCGAAAGATAATCATTTTGTCTCTGGCGTGACCCGGCTGTGAATGCCCTACTTTGTATAGATTTGTTATGATTACCAGTTGCCTTACAGTGTTGTCCTTTGTTTGGTGTTAAACTGGAGTACAGTGTTGTGCTTTAGTCATTAACTTGCGTTTTATTACAGTACAGTATTGTGCTTTGTACCCACTCCGTGGCGAAGGGGTTACAGACGCAGTTCGTAATCCCGCATACCGTGTTCGAAACACAACTGCGGGTGATTTGGCAGCAGACCGCCTTGCGTTAGGTTTTTTGTAAAATGGTATGGGTGTCTGTCGTTAAGAAAGCAATGGCAAACTACTGAACATAAAACTTGCTAAGATATCACAAAGAGCCAAAAATGGTTGGGGTTGACTGCGACGTCATGTAACGGATATGCAACTAGCTTTTCTTATTGTGCTTTATGGGTCTTTAACTCATATTGTCTTACACTGTTGTGCTGTGTTGTCTCTTCTGCCTTTCTCCCAGTGATATTTCCAGTCGGCGCAATGTTCTCCAATTCCTCACTTCTGAGTACACGACCAAAGAACGCTGTTCCTCTCTTTCTTATACCTGTGTATAATGTTCGACTTTCATTAACCTCTTTCAGGCAATCATTGTTGCACACCGTGGTAGACCGTGGTATTGGCAACATTCGTCTCAGGAACCACATCCCCGTTGCTCCCAAACTCTTCCTAATCACGTTCATTCACGTTCAGCTATTTACAACCATACAGCAGAACGGGTTCCCTATAACATTTCTGTACTCTGGTTCTGATATTCAATGATGGTGACTTATTGCGTAAGATAGTTTTCATTTTTTGAAACGCAACTTATGCTTGACCTTTTCTGCTCCTTCGTCTCTGTTATACATCATCCATATAATGTTATGATCGTGCCTAGATATTGAAATTTATCAGCGTGGTTAAGCATATGCTCTTCTATTGCTATGTGATATGGTGGTGTCATGTTTTCTTTTATATAGCCATTATTTCAGTTTACTTGATATTCAAAGAAAGTCCGTTCTTTGTACTCTATTACTTCAATGTCCAAAAGGTGTAGATCTTCTTTGTGTGTTCAACTATCAGTACCGTGTTATCTGATGATCCACATAACAACATAACATTTGGTAGCCTAGCACGGGACGTCGAAGTGGCCGAAAAGATCAGAACGCTGGCTCTTAAACTTCCGGTGCGCTGATGGTGAGATAGGCGGTTAAGTTGGACTTGAACGTTGACTTCTCATTCACAAAACAATGGCAAACTACTTAACATTGTCTAGAAAATAAACCATGGACATGCGAGTGCTTTCTGTCTTCAACCTAGCTGACGTGAAGGCCCTGCTAAAGGATTGAGTTTGCTGTGAATGCTGGGTGGTTAACGGCCATATTACAGTTTCTGCGTGCGGCCGTTGGCGTTGCTTTTTGTGTGTCTAGTTTGCCTTCTAATTTTCCTCTAATCACTATCTCCGCCGCCAGTTATCTAAGAATTTATGACCTGTGAAGATTGGATCGCCGCCATGGTGCATGCAGCACGAGCCAGTGGCACACTTCTCTAGCTGGTTCAAGTCTGGTTAGGGCCGGCTGGCTGGCACAAAGCGCACTACTGGTCACAGTGAATCGACCAGGCGAGTCTGTCTGTGTGTCTTGTCTGGCTGCCGTGTTGCTTGGGACAGTCCTCCCCCACCCGAGGCCAGCCTGGCAAACCCGAGTGGCCGTCATCTCGTGCGACACGCCAGGCCTAGAGCTCGACGTGGTCTTAGGCACGCGACAGTTGGAATAACAATTTCAAAAAAATTCTTAAAAGATAGCTGATTCCAGGCGTGTTGCAATTGTTGTCGACGTGCTGGAGAGCCTAACCACCGAGATGAAACACTGATGTGAAGTAGCTTGCTTGAAGTAGGCTCAAGGCTGTCAGGCCTAGTGTTAGACCGCTCTTAGGGCCTTGCCGTCGAACCTGTGTATGTGCTTGTTATCTGTGATGGTAAATTCCTAAGGATATAATAATGTGGTTCCGACTTATTGTCTGACCGTTGGTTGCCTGGTAAGTAAATCAAGTATCTCGTTTCATGCCATAAGCCATGTTAGGTATTTTTTTTTGTTTTTGTTTTGCATATCCGGCACTCTTCCGAATTCCGGTCCCAAATAGTTCTGCAGTGAATAAGTGATTAGGGTTAGGGTTAGTTATATAAAATTATTCACTGCAGAACTATTTGGGACCGGAATTCGGAAGAGTGCCGCATATCCTATTTACAGGACATTGCTGTCAACACCGGCATTTTTTAAAAGTTGCTGTTGATGTCTTGGCAAGTTTTACATTTAGTAGTTTGCCATTGCTTTCTGAACGACCGGCTCGCATACTTCTCCGTAAGAAACCAATGCGACGCGATCCGCTGCCGAATTTCGCACTGCTGTGTTTCGTACGTGGGTATACGGGATTACGAACAGCGTCCTGAACACCTTCGCCAGGGAGACTGGCATGATGGTGTAATAAAACGTATATCAGGCTGGCTCCAAATTTTTTTTCAGCACTCGATGGATGAAGTAATCAGGATCGCAGGATATTTCTTGGTATCTATTTGTAAGCTGGGTCAACCGAAGGTCGGCACTCTTCCGAATTCCGAACCCAAATAGTTCTGCAGTGAATAATTTTATATAACTAACCCTAACCCTAACCCTAACTCTAATCACTTATTCACTGCAGAACTATTTGGGACCGGAATTCGGAAGAGTGCCCGAAGGTCCAATGAAAATGAATGACAGAAAAATAATTTTCTTTTCGAAGGGGATTGGAACACACGGCCACCTGACCGGCAGACAATTGTGCTGTCCCGGAGATGCTTCAGTTACCTTGTCTGGAACAAGCATTGGTGACCACGAATTTCCAACCCCGTCGTTATAATGAAAGTGATCTTTAGTCAAGTAAAAGTACAGTTCCTTGTACATGCCTGTATACACCAAAGGGCACTCGGTGGGTGCTTATACGCCGATCTACTTGACTTCCCCAGACACTTCCTTGTACCCATTTTAGGCTGGTCGGCGTGGGAGCCCAGGTCAGTTGTAAAAACATTTCCAATCCCACCTGATGTGGATGGAACTCGTGACCACGCGGCTCCTAAAGTTATGTTGCCGGACATGCTATTTGTTGCCCAATCTTGTGCACCCAGAACACCAAAGATCGAGATCTATGGAGAGACATGAAAGCCTATGCCAGCTGGCAAGGCATTTGATGTTGAAGAATCTGATAAACTTAAGCTTTCCAAAGTCACCCTTGTCTGTCTGTCTTTGCGTCTCCTGCCCGGTATTGTCCTCATATAAGGTTAGTTCTTCAGCTTTGCCCCATAGATTTGGTCTTTTTTGATGAGATGATCTGCTGATCCCTACAGCTGACAGTACTTCATTGTTTGCTGTCTTCTCGGTCCACGATTTTGTTGTTGTTGTTGTCGTCGTCGTCATTGTCGTCGTCGTCTCGGTCCACGAGATTCTTAATACTCTTCTCAAAAATCGCGTTTCATGTGTTGTACTGCAATTGTGTCCAGACATACAAGTAGATGAATGCCATTGTCTCGAAGACTCCTGCATGAATACATGTCAATGTAACGAAGACTTTACACGAATAAATGTCAATATATGAAGAAAAAAAACAACCGCACTGGTACACGTACATGCCTCAAAAACTGCCACACAGAAACACGTACATGCCTCAAAAACTGCCACACAGAAACAGGTACATGTCTCAACACTTACATGCCTCAAAGATTCTCCCAAAGATACACGTACATACCTCAAAGATTCTCATACAGATACAAGTAAATACCTCAAAGATTCTCATACAGATACAAGTAAATGCCTCAAAGATTCTCATACAAATAAACTTTCATGCCCCAAAGATTCTCATACAAATAAACTTTCATGCCCCAAAGATTCTCATACAAATAAACTTTCATGCCCCAAAGATTCTCATACAAATAAACTTTCATGCCCCAAAGACTGCCACACAGATACACGTACAGCCCCAAAGACTGCCACACAGATACACGTAATGCCTCAAAGACTCCCACATAGATACACGTACATGCCCCAAAGATTCTCACACCGATACACGTACATGCCCCAAAGATTCTCACACCGATACACGTACATGCCTCAAAGATTCTCACACAGATACACGTACATGCCTCAAAGATTCTCACACGGATACACGTACATGCCCCAAAGACTCTCGCACAGATACACGCACATGCCGCAAAGACTGCCATACAGATACACGTACATGCTTTAAAGATTTTCACACTGATACTTGTACATGCTTTAAAGATTTTCACACAGATATACGTACATGCCTCAAAGATTTTCACATAGATAAACGTACATGCCTCAAAGATTTTCACACAGATACACGTACATGCCTTAAAGACTCCCACACTGATACACGCACATACCCCAAAAATTCCCACACAGATACAAGTACGTGCCTTAAAAACTCTCACACAGATGGGAGCAGACACGAATGTGAAATGCAGACCCCTGTCCACATCCTCTATCACCCCCCCCCCCCACACCCCACATCCAGTATGACTGCACACATCCTGTATGACTGCCCACATCCAGTATGACTGCACACATCCTCTATAACTGCCTGTATGACTGCACACATCCTCTATAACTGCCTGTATGACTGCCCACATCCAGTATGACTGCACACATCCTCTATAACTGCCTGTATGACTGCTCACCTTGTAGAGATCTGTGCTGCTGGACTCGGCCAGAGAGTCTAGAGCTAGCGCTTCAGCATTGGCCCGGAGATGACCATGGGCTCTTTCCTCACAACAGGACTACAGATCTAGTGTTACCAATGACACCATGTTAAGACCAAGTCAGTTCCGCGGATTAAGCACGACAGAAGGCTTCTAATAGTCAGAAGTGACCACCTTCCCGAAATGTTTCTGCGCTTTACCTTCCTGATAATCTATGGATGAGGGCCAACCCAGGTCATGACTCCAGGTGTCTCTCTTGTCCGGCGTTCATGCTATGTATCGAGACGTTGTGATGTTTCCCGCTTGTCCCACAACTACGAATTGTGCCAGCTCCCAAGCCACCCTTCCTCTGGAAGGAGAGCATCGTGCACTCGGCGCTTCGTGTCGTTACACATATCCTAGCCGTAAGAAGCCAGTCAGTACAGTCATAGCTTTGCTGTATACTTATATCTTATATATAAAAACCTTATTGTGTCGTGTCGTAGTCCTCATTGAAACCATTCTGTGCCTATACGAATAGCCTTGTATGAAAACGTCTTCTCTATTTGACCCTTCAGAAATTAAACGTAGTGATGACAATTATACATAATCTTCTTCTTCTTCTTCTTCCTTCCTTCCTTCCCCCTCTTCTCGCCGTGCTCTCATCAGTAGTACGATTATCATCATTATGATTACTGTTTATCTTCGCAGTGCGCGCCAGTTATGACTGAATATGATTACAAACAGGAATCGACTTTTTGGGGAGGTTCAGGATACACTTGTCAAGTCGCCGCCACATTACTGACCCCTTTCTTGTCCGATCGATACTTGTACCCAAATGGCTGAGATGGCACCCTTACTGTACACGTCTGGTGTCTGTGCTAATTTGCCTGGCACAGACAACACCGGAAATCCCAGCAGCCACCCCCCCCCCCCCACACACACACACACGCACGCACGCACACATGTGAGAGCAGTAACAGGCGTATAAAAATACCGACTACAGGGAGGGGGGGGGGGGGTCCGCGGCTCCAGAGGTGTTAGTGCGCTTTTTAAATATTACTCAGATCTCTCTCTCTCTCTCTCTCTCTCTCTCTCTCTCTCTCTCTCTCTCTCTCTCTCTCTCTCTCTCTCTCTTTTCTCTCTCTCTATTTTTCTCTCTATCTCTTCTCTCTCTCTCTCTCACACACACACACACACACACACATATATATATATATATATATATATATATATATATATATATATATATATATATATATATATATATATATATAATTGGCACCTTGCCGTCTTAACATACGATAATTTGTGCTTCAAAAAGGCATAATAACTACAACTCATCTTCTTCTTCTTCAGCGTTCCGAGCCATTGAGGTTCTTTGCTGCAAATACAATCCGTCTCCATTCGTCTCTCTGGTGGACCTTCTATCTCAAAAGTCCTTTAACGTTCCAAGGTCGTTCAGTCCGATATCGAGGCTCATGTATTTGTTTCGTAACAAAGAAAGGTTTTTACAAAGGTGGGGATGTTAACCCCACGCTTCAACCCCCAACCTGGAGGACCAGGGTGTTTCTCTTTGTCTGTTCTCTACCCTTTGACCTGTCCGGCTTGGGAGGCCCTGCTGGTAGCTACGCTACCGCCGGCATAGCTCTCAGGGTCATTGAGAAACTCAAGCTCCCCCACCACGACAAGGTGGAAACACCATCGGGGGAGAACTACAACTCATGGCGGTAGTAAATGTGACTGATAAGGTAAATTCGCGCTGTAAATGTTTGTCCACAGTGAGCCTCTCCATAGCACAAAACCTGGGCTAAATATAGACACCATGTGTTTCCCATGCAGCGTGATCCCTCTCTCGGCCTGCCTAGTTCACTCCAGAGGAATGGTAACATCAATACATCTGGAACAAGACAAGCTGCTGAAGCTGCCGGATCAGCAAAGCAGTGCTCTAACTGTCCACCTGTCGGAGCGTCGATCCTAGACCAGCTGCCAACCAAGGCTTACGGCCTGGTCTGCCCTGCCATGACATTTTGTCTATAGGTTGCATTTCCTCGCTCGCACCAGGATAAGGCTTGTACCCTCCCAATTGCGCTCTTTCGCCCGAAGCCGTTGGCACAATGTGATGTGTCGAGTTTGGTAAGCGCCGCCCAACGTTCAGCGCTAACAGAAAGCAAGCACACACGCACGCACGCACACACACACACACACACACACACACACACACACACACACACACACACATATATATATATACACACACACACACACACACACACACTAGCAAGATTATTTTTCAGGATGCTTTTAATATAAGACCTACCCTTAAAATAAGCCCTAGTTAAGATCGGCACACCATAGTGCATTCACATTTGCTTGCCTCAATATAAACATCCATATCTCAGTAACCAACTGAGGGAAAATTATGAGATTTAGTAAAATCTCCAGAACAAAATTAAACAAGATTAAACTTATCATTATGTCCACCCAACAAAAAAAAATTTTGTTCTGGAGATTTTACAGCAGATTTCAAAGTTTGTTTATATGCGGTATATAATTTACGAGTCTGAGATGAAATTCATAATTTTAAATTATTACAGCGTAGCCAGACAATCAGCGCTCAATGTTGAATATTTTCACGGTATTGGCCTTATGCCAACTCCCCGCGTTGTTTAAACTAGGACTGTTCAGAGGTGTCTCAAAATGTGGGTTATTTCGTGAAACCTGATTAATATGTTGTTGTTGTTTTTTTTTTTTTTTAAATCTTACCACTTATCGCTACCATTGAAATGTGTGAATATTTTTCAATCGGATTGAATGCGAAATTGTGTATACTATTCAAAGATTCGCTATGAAGTTGTACACATATTTTTGTCAAGAAGCTGATCTCAGGAAACTGTTTTATACTATTACAAATTCCGAAAAAGAACAGTGCATGCATTGGGTTTGAGTAAAACGGTCATTTCGTCGATGGGTGCAAGAATCTGGAATTAAACCACCACGCAATAACCAAACGGTAGGTAGAAAGATTATTGTAGACAGCTTTTACAAAGATGTCATAAGGCGAGCTATTATAAAAATGCTTTAAAAAGTCGCTTAAAATTCGACAGGGTCGACTTCATTGCACCGGGTTCTACCCCATATGGCTGGGTCTCTTTCCGCAGCGCGGAAAGCATCGCACAAAGCACGAACTCCGCAGCTCTAGCGACGACCCACAGAAGTCTGAAAAATTTAACTCGTGAACCGAAGGATGCGGCCCGGAATCGAACCCATGACCTTTGGAGCCCGATTCAAAAGACTTTACCACTTCGCCACGGAGACTCCTAAAATTATAAACATTTTGGATTTTATATCCAGGATTATCAAGCATTATAAAAATGCTGGATGCCAAAGAAACAGTGATTGTAAGAAAACTTAGGGTTTGGTTGAGAAAGAACAATAACATAGAGCTATCCAAAACAACTTTGTGGAAAATTATAAGGACATTATCTTCACTTTTTGAAAGCGCAAGGGCGGTAAAAATATTCTTTGCGAACAACCGCATTTAGGAGCCATGAGAAGCAGATACCTTCGTGAAATAAGGGAAATGCGCAAAGAAAATTATGGCATAGTGTGTTTGGATGAAATGTGGATCAGTGCGCACCACACAAGTGATAAGGAATGGCAATCAGTGGATGGACAGATAAAGCGATATGTGCCCAGTAGTATAGGACAGCTTTTGGTCATGGCCCATGCTGGTAATACGCATAATGGTTTACAACAGAATTCTGGGTTCGTGTTCGTATCAAAGCATGCAGACTATAGGGATTATCATAATAAGATGAATGGTAATGTATTTAGAGATTGGCTCGAGAATACTGTGCTTCCATCCCTAGATAGACCGTCGTGTCCAAGTATGGACAATGCATGATATCAATGTTGTTGACCAAGAAGACAAAATACCTACAGCATTGAGCACAAAGGGAGCAATAAAGATATGGCTCCGAATGGAAAACATACCATTTCCAGAAATGTATTTCTAGCTAGAATTGTTGTCCCTCGTAAAACAGACGCCAAAAAGCAAGAAATATCAAATCGACAAGTTGATAGAAGAGCATCTTCATGGGTGCTTGAGACTTCTGCCGTACCATTCTCATTTTAACCCTATAGAACTTGTGTGGGCTAAAATTGAAGGACAGGTGGCAGCTGACAATACTATATTCAAATTGTCTGACGTATATACTGGCCAAGACCTATTGACGCGTCCTCGTCGAGCGTCCTGGGCAACAGGTCCCTTCGGGGTCCTGGCTGAAGTCAATAGGATCGCCGATTCCTCCGAAGTCGGAGAGTGTCTGCCTGTATGGTGAGGAACCACCAGTCTGCACACCAATAAGCCAGACATAGGACAACGGATACTCACGCAAACCTCAGGTCCTGTATGACATCACACTGATGTTGGACAATAGGATGTCTTCATCCGACATACAGGACTTTGCGTTGGAGCTCAAGCCAATGAACACAAGCAAGCAAGCAAGCAGTCTGACGTCAAGATAACTAATCCAGTCCGCGCTATTAAATATTGATAAAAATTACTGGAAAAATGTGAGGACCATGTGTTGAAAGAGGAAGAGGATTATTGGAGAAAGGACGGATTGAATTTTATGCAACCGAGAGCCGTCATCAACCTACTGGAATCGTCCGACACAGATTAAGGTCTGAGCAGATCGCAGACCTTAATCCACGTGCGCACCAACTAGGATATTTTGCTACAAATATTCAGAAGAATTGCAGGCCCTAAACATTACAGCATCAGCATAATGTCAATGGCAACAGTTTGTATTCCACAGTGATGAAATTTCATTTCCGCAAGCCCTCAGCGGTGACAAACAACTGTATTGAAATTAAAACACACACACACACACACACACACACACACACACACACACACACACACACACACACACACACACTAATGAATACCAACATAAGAGTAATATTGCGGTGGAAACTGACATATTGTGGTATAAAAAGAAACGTGAAAACAAACACGTTGTCAAATTAGGGGACAACACACGTGCATACGAATCAATCTATAAACATCAATGAAAAGAGGACCAACATCTTGGTCGTTAAGAAGAAAGCCCACTACAGAGACACTGACAACTATTTTCATAGTGCAAAACAGGTAATCATGTTCCGTCTCTGAACAGTAAACAGCAGATCCTTAAAAATGGAAACATGATGACTAAATTGCGGTATCATTTCTGGTCACTCCATACGCACTTTAACGCACAGCTATTTGGAAGCTTTCACGAACTCAATATAAAAAGCTAACATGAAAACTTGTGTACACATTATTAACCAGCAGGTGAAGAAACAAGAAGGAAATGAAAAATAAGGTAAGAAATATATTCCTTCTACTTTCCTGTCAATTTACAAATTATTTACCCCATGCCTCTGTAAATTCTCTGTCTTTACTAAAATTACACATTGCACCCCTCTCGGGATTCTCCTTGGTGAAGTGGTCAAGCCGTCTGACTCGAGCTCCGAAGGTTGTATGTTCGATTCCGAGCCGCGTCCTTCATTTCACGGGTGCATTTTTTTCGGAGACTCCCTAGGGTCGTCGCTGGAGCTACGAAGTTCGTGCTTTGTGCGACTCTTTCCGCGCTGCGGAAAGACACGGAGCCATATGGGATAAAAACCCGGTACAATGCAGCCGACCCTGTCGACTTTTAAGCTACTTCTTTTATTGCACCCACTCCCATACGAATCCGGATACGCCTGGTGTCGTCATGTGAATTGGCCGGGCGTTCCTTACTGTAAAAACAAGTTTGTTAGCGAGAAATCACTAGTTTTCAGCAAAACATCAAAGAAATGTCGCCGCTTTCGGTGATTTAAGTTGCTTTTGGACCTATCAAAGACATATTCCTTGGGTGGGGGTAAATATAAGACGACAGGAAAAATTTCATAACGATGCAACAGACAGTTTTCAAAATAATTGATCGGGAATGACGGCATTCGTGTGTGGACATACTATAGAATGAGACTTGGAATGAAGTCAGTGTGGACACTGTGTGAAGCTTAATTTACAGGAGGTCGTGACTTGGATGAAGAATTCACGGTATAAAATCACTGACAGCAGTGTTACCAATGCACTACGAACAGGATACATGGACAAGAAGTGCTCATTTAAGGAAAACTTTATTGCTGGACATGAGAGACTGGGACCAGTGATTCTACAGGAAATGGGACTGGCAAGAAATTCAGGCCGGAATCGGGATTTGGAGAGTTATGACGATGTTCTAGAGTAAGATGACATGACTGTATTTGAATAAATGTAGAATTTTGTACATGAATAAATGTAGCATATGTATATATATATATATATATATATATATATATATATATATATATATATATATATATATATATATATATATATATATATATATATATCTTAACTGGTCTCGGAATCAAAGCGAGAGGCAACTGTTACGGGTTATAAGTCCCTGTCAATTGGCGTAGACATGGGGCGCCACGCGTTACCTCTGTCGGTGGGAGACATCTACAGGTGTCACTGATCAGCTACCGCCCGCCTCAAGCTGGGAAGCCCCCGGCCAATTGGGTGCTGATCCGCCACAGCCTGCCTGCTTCAATGGGTGCTTGGGGCTAGTACAAAATCTGAATAGCAGGCTGTAAAACCAATGCACACGGTACTAATAAAAAGAAAAATAGAAACCTCAAGCTACGGCTTGCAACCTGGAACGTGAGAACCATGTGTCCAGGATTTTCCACTGACTTGACCAATATTGACGATGTGAGAAAAACGGCTGTAGTTGATGCCGAGCTCAATCGTCTTAACATTGATATTGCTGGCCTGCAGGAGACTCGCCTCGCTGAAGAAGGGTCACTTAGGGAAAACAATTACACCTTTTTTTGGAAGGGTAGAGGGCAGGCAGAAAAAAAAGGCAGCACTGTGTGGGCTTTGCAGTAAAGAATTCGTTACTGGGAATGATTGAAATTCCAGCAGGATGAAATACAAGACTATTATCCATGTGCTTGGCAACCTCTTGGGGTTTTCGCCACCATTATTACTGCATATGCACCGACTCTCGATTCCTCTGATGATGTGAAGGATTCGTTCTATGAGGAATTAGACTCCGTGATCAAGGCAGTTCCAAAATCTGACTACATTTATATGCTCGGTGATTTCAATGCTCATTTGGGCAAGGACTCGAGTTCATTGCCAGTGTGCCGTGGAAAATACAACATCGGTCGCATGAATGAAAATGGGCAAAGTCTGCTGGAGCATTGCACCAGAAATGACCTATGTATTACAAGCTCCTTTTTTAAAACAAAAGAGCTGCATAAGGTCACATGGAAACATCAAAGATCCGGCCATTGGCATTGAAGAGTTTGAAATCAAGAGTGGAGTTAAGCAAGGTTGTTTACTAGCTCCCACCCTCTTTGGAATATACTTTTCACTTCTACTGAAATATGCCTTTCGTCATCAGGATGGTGGTATATACATTCATTCACACTCAGATGACGGCCTCTACAATGCTCAGAGATTGAAGGCCAAGACCAAAATTAGGAGGGTAGGGTACTGATCAGAGAGTTGCTTTTAGCAGATGATGCTGCAGTTACAACCCACTCTGAGGAAGAATTACAATGTCTATTATCTGCATTCTCTAATGCTTGTTCTGAATTTGGTTTAACAATTAACAAAAAGAAGACACATTATGTCACAAGGTGCACATGGGGTACCATCAATCTTTATTGACGACGCCGAACTAGAGATGTTAGACCATTTTACATATCTAGGATCAGTGGTAAATTGCAAATTATCTCTAGATCAGGAAATAAACATCCGGATTTGTAAGGCAGCAACAACAATGAACAGGTTAAGAAAAAGAGTCTGGGAGTTCAGGAAGCTTACTGCCAAAACAAAAGTCCTCCTCTACCAAGCCTGTGTCCTTAGTAATCTTCTTTATGGCAGTGAAACCTGGACAACTTACTCACATCAAGAGAAAAGTTTAAACAGTTTTCATATGCGGTGTCTGCGAAGAATTCTTGGTATTAAGTGGCAAGACAAAATCACAAATACTGAAGTATTGGAAAGATCAGGTTGTGTGACGGTTTATTGCATGCTCAGTCTTCGTAGACTTAGATGGATAGGACATCTTAGGAGGATGAATGATGGTAGAATACCAAAGGACATCTTTTTTGGTGAATTACAGATGGGTAAGAGATCTCAGGGTCGGCCTCTACTACGATACAAAGATGTGTGTAAGCGGGACATGATTGATACCGGCATTGATAATGCACATTGGGAGCAAGTCGCCGCTGAACGTGTTGCATGGAGGGCAAACATCAGAAATGGAATAAAGACAAAGGAGAAAATTATTGCAGATAAGTCACACATCGAGCGTGTAAGACGTAAGATGGTGCATGATGGTGGAAATGATCACATGTTCACATGCATCCACTGTGAACGAACATTTACAGCGCGAATTGGCCTTATCAGTCACATTCGCTACCGCCATGGGTAAAAGTTATTATGCCTTTTTGAAGCACAAACTATCTATCGCCTATCAAGACGGAAAGGTGCCAATATTATATATATGGCACCTATATATATATATATATATATATAATATATATATATATATATATATATATATATATATATATATATATATATATATATATATATATATATATCTTATATATAAAAAAGGATCTCCGTCTGTCCGTCTGTCCGTATGTCCGTCTGTCCTTTATGCGCTCGCGAACGGCCCATCCGATTGAGATGAAATTTTCTACACGCCTTCCTTTCATTCCAGTGCAGCCCACTGTCATAGTTTTTTTTTCTTCTTCCTCCTCCTCCCTCCTCCCTCCTCCCCCTCCCAAAATACGTACGTCCAGGAAATGGTCTTCTACATAGATAGTTCTCTCTGAGGTCCGCGATAACATATTAACCTGGTGGGATGGCAATCAATCATCCTACTACCTCCTCCCTCCTCATCATTCCTCCTCCTCCTCCTCCCCCTCCTTCTCCTCCCTCCTCCTTCTCCCTCCTCCTTCTACCTCTTCCTCTCTCCACCTCCTCTCTCCTCCTCATCCTCCTCCCTCTCCCTCCTCCTGCGTTCTCATCCTCCCTCCTCCTCCTCCTTCTTCCTCCTCCCTCCTCCTCCCCCTCCCTCCTCCTCTCTCCTCCTCTTCCCTCCCCTCCTCCTTCCTCCTCCTCCCTCTTCCTCCCTCCTCCTCCTCCTCCTGCGTTCTCATCCTCCCTCCTCCTCCTTCTTCCTCCTCCCTCCTCCTCCCTCTCCCTCCTCCTCTCTCCTCCTCTTCCCTCCCCCTCCTCCTTCCTCCTCCTCCCTCTTCCTCCCTCCTCCTCCCTCTTTCTCCTCCTCCTCCCTCTCCCTCCTCCTGCGTTCTCATCCTCCCTCCTCCTCCTCCTTCCTCCTCCCTCCT
>CAWUFQ010000230.1:0-90000 GCA_963921405.1 Cepaea hortensis | reverse complement strand
ATTTCAATTGCGCTTGCGCTCCCACCTATGCTACACCCTTCATGTGGTCTTCACAAAGTCGGACTAGAGTCAAGCTCAACAGGGTCTTCTTTCCCCGCTGATATATATATATATATATATATATGACACCCCCTAAAATAAGCCCTAGTACATTTGTTAAAGCTAAAATTAATATAAGACCCGGTCTTATTTTCGGGGAAACACGGTATATAAGGCTTTCCCACGGTCAGTTAGGTGTAGTGTCAACGCTGGTAGATGTAGATGCCCCGGGTGCACAATGTCCTTCCCCCACTGAGGGTGGGGGTGACTTCTGGGCAGTAGGCACACCTAGCGATGTCGATATGGGAAATGTACGATCACAAACGTCTCCAAGGTGTCTACCCACGACCAGATGACAAACGGCCGGGAGTCATGACCCGGGCGGACCCGCTCCCCTGAAAGCGTAAAGAAGGTAAAGGCACGAAACATTTGATTGAGGGAGGAGATGGGGGTGTCGAACTCGTCTGATGATCAGAAGACTCTTGTTGTGCTGGCTCTGCCGCGGAGCTAATACTGGTCTCTTTGTTTTATCGGTTGTCATTTTTTTTTAAAATAATTCAACCAACAATAACTCCTGGCTGCTACCTCTAAGTTTTCCGCAGTAGTTATACATCCCTAACTTGTTATGTCCTATTGTTATATTCCGTTACTTCTCTTATAGGTTATAACGGTTGTTGTTTTATATAACGTGTGTTTATTTCCTATTGTTATATCCCGCTACAGCCGTTACTTCTATGATAGGTTATACCCATCCATCATGTGCCATGCCGGAAAGCGTGGGCGGTCATGACTCACCATTTCACTCGATCACCAGAGTCGTGGATTAGCTCAATGTTCCTGTCTCGACTATGCCATGTGGCCAAGCCATCCAGGCATTTACTTCTCGGTCTTCCCCTTGGTCTGTTCCCTTCGATCTTGCCAGTTGTCACCAAGTTCTCCAATTCATTTCTTCTCATAACATGTCCAAAAAATTTTGACTGCTTACGTCAAATTTCTCTAATCAAGTTACGGTTTTCAATTGTTTCCTGTAGTACTTGGTCATTGTTTTGTTTTTTGTTTTTGTTTTGGTCTGTCCATGGTATTCTTTGCATTTTCCTCAGAAACCACATTTCTACAGCCATCAGATGTTTTTCAGCTTGGCTGCTCATTGTCCAAGTTTCACATCCATACAAAAGTACAGGCTCTAAGTATCCCCTCAACACTCTTTTTCTCGTTTCAATTGACATCTTTTTATTGGTCAGATGTTTTTCATCTTGCCAAAGGCTAACTTCGCCATGGCGATTCTTGATCTAATCTCTCCAAGGCATCTCCCATCAGATGTTATGACTGTTCCAAGATAATTGTACCGATTCACTTGTTGAAGAATATTCCCATTTACATTGTGGTATTTCTTTCTTCCTAGTGACGACCTTATTCTGTGTCATCTTACAATTTAATTCTAACCCCAGTTGTTCACTGTGTGCAACAACCGCATCTACTAATTGTTGCAGATCCTGCTCATTGTCTGCAATCAATACTGTATCATCTGCATATCTAATGTTATTGATGTTTCGTCCTCCGATGATGATTCCATTTATATCTTCTACATTTGTGAACATATGTTCACTGTACAGGGAGAACAGATCTGGAGACATTACACATCCCTGTCTCACACCTCTCTTAATAGGCTGTCTAGGTTATAACTGTTGTTATTTTATATAACGTATGTTTAATATGTTTCGTGTCGCTGTCTGTGGCCTAGGGGTAGCCAACGCAATTTCATTATCCCAGCGTGCCATAGAAAAAATCACTTTGCGTTGATATGAGCGCTCTTCGTTCATAAAGCAATGGCCAACGTAAGTTTGTCTAGAAAATCATAGACAGCCGGTAAATTCTAGGGGTTGATTGCGCGTCATGTACCGGACATGCGCCTAATTTTTTTTTTTAACAATCAATTATGCAAGTGATATCGTGCTCTCTAATTCTTCACAGATGTTTCTCGTCTTTTATGTTTGCAGTAGGGTATTCATTTTTGTCTTTTATGCTGATTCCCGTTTATAATTTTTCGTTAATGAATATTACCACTTTTGTATGCGCGCGCGCGTTTGTGTGTGTGTGTGAGAGAGAGAGAGAGAGAGGGAGAGAGAGAATACGATACGTTCTCTGTGTGAGATATATAAACCCCGCAGTTTTGATTGAATACATTTTAATATGTGTATGTATTTGTTTACGGCAGAGTTAATCTGGATTGTGGGGTTGCCTGGGTATATATTAACAGAATGGAGGTCAGCGTGACAGAATAGATACACACTCTCGCTCTTAAACTTCCGATGTGCTTATGTCGAGGTAGGGGGTTCAACTACTGAACCGGTCAGTTGGACTAAAATGTTGACTTTTCGTCCTTGACTTTGGGGCGTAAATAACAAGTACCCCAGAAGTCGGAGTGGGTTCATTTGAGGGCGAGGGACACTGATAATAGGGAAAGCTAATCCACACGCAAAAATCAGGCCAGTGCGCTAGAAGTAGTAGCACGTGTATAGACTACGCTTGAGATCAAAGCCAGCCAACGCCAAAAAAACAACAACAGAAAGACCAACAGAATCATGATAGCTAGGCACGATTCTAGGCACGCTGTTGCTTGTAAGGCTGTTTACAGTGATCCCCTCTGATGTGTTGAATAATTCTAGGCACGCTGTTGCTTGTAAGGCTGTTTACAGTGATCCCCTCTGATGTGTTGAGTAATTCTAGGCACGCTGTTGCTTGTAAGGCTGTTTACAGTGATCCCCTCTGTGTCCCCACCTTGTAGAGGTACAGAGGTTTGTGTGTTCCAATCACCCCAGGAACTTTTGCCGACGGCAGCGCAGGTTCTGGTGGGTACTCCCATGCCGGACAGGTCAAGGGATAGTAACCCAGCAAGCAATGTATCATTGCCTCAGTTGCACGCTTCATGCGGAGTGGAGTGGCTTGCTTCAATTAAAAGATCAATGATGGGAAACATCCGTTGGATCTCTTCCTCAGGACACGATAGTGTGGTGGGAAACGAGCAGGCGGACGGATTGGCTGGGTCTGCACCTCTGGGTGGAGTATTTGTGCATCGCTGGGTGGAGTAATTGCGCACCTTTGGGTGGAGTATTTGTGCATCGCTGGGTGGAGTATTTGCGCACCGCTGGGTGGAGTATTTGTGCACTGCTGAGTGGAGTATTTGTGCACTGCTGAGTGGAGTATTTGCGCACTGCTGGGTGGAGTATTAGTGGACCGCAGGGTGGGGTATTGGAGCACCGCTGGGTGGAGTATTTGTGCATCGCTGGGTGGAGTATTAGTGGACCGCTGGGTGGGGGTATTGGTGCACGATAAGGCAGATGTGGTCAGGGTCCTGTGGATCACGTGTATAATGTAGACGAACAGATGTATCATCATTGTCCGGAGAGATTGGTGCGGCAGGGAATGACCAGAGGAACCCGCCAACATTCAGTACTCCGGGGGAAGGTCAGACGGACACTAAATCAGACTGCTGTTGTTAATATTAGTGTGAGTACTCTTCGCTGACTGTTGAAGACGAGGGCGGAACACGTATGAGAATGTCCCGAGTGCTATGATCATTCTTGGCTCAACTCAAAGCATCTCATCTCAGTTGAAATGTGCTGTTTTCTCACATCAACGAGGCCACGAGGACATTGCTGACAAGCAAGATAGCTTGATTTGTTTATCAGCGAAAATAATCTACCGCGAAATGCTGTTTTTGGCATATTTGACCCTAATAAAAAAGATGCCCCATTTTTTACATATAACCACAGGCCGGGGAGCGCTGAGATTTTTGCTAGGAAAAGTTTACCTGTAATCATGAGAAGGGGGTGGAGAGAGAGAGAGAGAGAGAGAGAGAGAGAGAGAGAGAGAGAGAGAGAGAGAGAGAGAGAGAGAGAGAGAGAGAGATAGATATTATTTGGAATGTATCCTCTATTGATGCTGTTCCCACATTGTGTATGCGTGTGAAGGACATTGTATGCGATAAGCCCGTGTCATTGGAAGATTCTAGCATGTTACATGCAACCAGTTTTGTTTTTGCGCTCGCTGGCTTTTAACTCAAGCGTAGTACATTCACACTACTTCTAGTACAGTGGTTCTCAACCTTTTTTTGGCCCGTGCCTCCTTCACCATATTTTCAGAACGTCATCCCCCCCCCCCCTCCACCTCCTTTCGTATTTCCTACCTAAAAATTTGGCCCATATTTTCAGAACGTCATTCCCCCCTTTCGTGTTTCCTACTTAAAAATCCCGCCCCGCCCCTACACAGTATACGTAATAATGGAAGCTAAATTTAATAGCACATACTAAAACAAGTCTAGACGTTCACATAAAACATGATTTATGGGTCTACTTACTTTATAAATTGAATTTTAGAAGGGTGATACGTACAGAACCGTACAGTATGACGGGAAAAACAATATCAAGTAATCGGTTCTTGTATTAACGCGATCTTGAAACAATCTAAATTCGCCTCCCTGGAAACCCTAAAAATCCCCACCACCACCCCCCCCCCCCCATTCCCCACCGGTTGAGAACCACTGTTCTAGTAGCACGGAACTGAATTTTGCGTGTGGATTAGCTTTCCCTATTACCAGTGTTCACTCCGACTTCAGAGGTACTAGTAATTTACGTCCCCATGTCAAGAACGAGAAGCCAACATTTTAGTCCAACTGACCCGTGTAGGGGTTGAACCCCTTACCTCGGCATCGGCACACCGAATGTTTAAGAACACGCATATGAATTGATCCATGTCGTTTGATGTATAGAAGGATGCTCGCCCACACCAGCCTGCAAGGCGCTTGATGATGATGATGATGTATGTGTGAAGTTGGCGAAAACATTTGTTGCAGGAGCGTCTGACAAATGCACAACAGAGGACAGTAATTTGATCTCCACCCGCTCCATGGGAGCATAAACTCTGTGGAAATATTAACAAGTTTAAGTTGATTGCTGCTTTCTTATCATTTATTCACATGAACGTCTGAATGTGGAAGAAGAAGGAGATGGTGGAACTGTAGTGAAGCTGTAAACATATATGAGTCAATCGGCTTCTCTTGTTCGTTGATTTATTTGTTGTATGTGTGTGGTTTGACCAATGTCATTTCTCATCATGTTTTGCGTGGTTGCGTACGCTCACCTTGAACTCAAGCGCAATCCATAAACTTGCTACTGCTTCTACTGCACTGGGCTGAATTTGTGTGTGTGGATTAGCTTTCCCTATTACCAGCTGAGGTCTTCACTGATCATCTAGAGAGAGGGAGAGAGACAGACAGACAGACAGACAGACAGAGAGAGAGAGGGGGGGGGGGGGGACTTGAAGGGTTGCTCCTGTGTGACAGATTTCCTTTATCTTGTCTGAGTTAGGGCAGTCTTGTCTAGCCTGCTCATAGGCTTGTGTTGGTGGTCCACGGTTGCAAGTGGCGGAGTCAGTCAGACCCATTCGGTGGCGCGTCTATAGTGTCCTGTTCTGAGTCTAAAGATTCTGGTCCAGGCATGTTAAAGAATATCTACAGACACAGTTAGAGCATTGCTTTGCTGATCCGACAGCTTCAGCAGCTTGTCTAGTTCCAGACGTATTGATGTTCCCTTTCCTCTGGAGTAAACCAGGCAGGCCGAGAGAGGGACCATGCTGCATGGGGAACGTGTAGTCTCTAATTTCAGCCCAGGCTTTGTGTTATGGAGAGGTATAACTCCATATTACAGACTATCGTCTGTCAAGATGGCTAGGGACCAGTCATCAGTGACATGCATACATATTTGTACTGTATGCCGGAGCAGTGGCGTAGGAGTTAGAAGGCAGTTGGCAATCCCGCATACCGCGTTCGAAACATAGTTGCGGGCGATTTGGAAGCAGACCGCCCTGCGATGGTTTTAATAAATGGTATGAGCGCCGGCCATTTAGAAAGCAGTGGCAAACTACTGAACGTAAAGCTGCGTTTCTCCAAAACAGCGTTTCATACATCTGACCTGCGAGTATAGTGTGTCTGGAATGTGGCAGTTTTTGCAGCTGTCATCGCCACGTTTATCCCATAAATCTTGAATCTGCGATATGTGGCAGCATAAAGAACATCTGAGTTAGATCAACCAAAGGGTGAAATTGAAGCGCATGTGCACAGGTCTTTGATTACAGAAATCTGCCTGTATAACAAAACTTGATTGACCGTTTGGCTTCCAGTCTCCTTCGTGGTTTTGTAATTTTAAAGGAGTCGCGGTAGTAGAGTGGTTAGCGCACTTGTTTGCCAAGACAGTGGTCCTAATTCAGTGTCTAGCAGTGTCTGAAATGCTTTTGTTTTCGGCCAGTGCCTTCTGGTGTAGACATAGCCTAATAAAATGAATGCCGAGTTATAGTCAGAATGTTCTTTGTGTTAGGGAGGAAGGGCGGTGACTATATCACCTGGACCTGGACCTGGGACCTGGACATATCACCAAAAGAAAAGAATTATCAAATCAACCGGAAAGCCACCATCACCAGCACAAGATGATTACCATTTGATGGGTAGACCAGAGCAAATCATTATTCTGCGCCGGAACAGGATACAATAAATAACGCAACCTCATGAATACAGAATACAAGATTGGCGAATCAGCCATGTGCACATGCAGATTGGCGCCGCAGACATCAAGACTGCCCCTGAATACGACACAACTAGAGAGAAGCAACTGTGTGGAAGATGAAACTTTATGGACCTCTGAGTGAACTAAAACACACAGTGAAGTCTACACAAAAGACAAAATAACAGACATAGACAGTGAATTTCAAGCAAACGAAAGACGAAGGAACTGCCCACGCAAAACATTGAGCAGAGAGTCTGGATGACAGTCCGCGAGTAGTCGACGGTGCAGGCGGGCATTTAATTGGGCTGCCACACCAGCATGGAAACTATTCGTTGGCTGCTAAACAGGAGGTCAATTGGCGAAACCTTTAAGGCCACCAAGACAACCCACAAAGAAACACACACAATATTGTTTGGCGCTCATCTGAGCACCTATAGGAATGATTCGGAGGGCAATGATGTTAAATCTTGAAAACAGTATGCCACTCAACACATGATGCTGTGGTCTAGAATATGTGGAAGACTCACTTCACGTTGCAACGGTAGTGCCTGTCATGGCACCAGCATAACACCGTAATTGTACGTTTCAAAGGGGCAGTTATTGCCTGGGAGATAGCTTGAAACGGTCGATACCGGGACGGAGATGTATACACGGGTACCACCATAGAGATAACTGGACGGCTCTCGTAGGCGTGCGCCAGGTAAATGTGTTCAGGTAGCTCGGAGCTTCACTCGGTTTGCGTTCAGTGACTTGAATACCTCTCCACCCTTTCATGTTTATTTATTTTGATCTGCCCACTCTGTCACTCTCTTCCCCTCGCCCACTCCTGTGTTTTTCTTTCCACATTACTTACAGTATGCTATAATTAAGCAAGTTATATGTATTACAAACAAAACCCAGACATTACATTGTGCTATAAGTAAGCAGGATATATTTAATACAGTCAAAAACCATACTTTACAGTGTGCTATAAATAAGCAGGATATGTTTAATACAAACAAAAACCAGACATTACAGTGTGCTATAATCAAGCAGCATATATTTAATACAAACAAAAACCATACATTACAGTGTGCTATAATTAAGCAGGATATATTTACTACAAACAAAAACTATACATTACAGTGTGCCATAATCAAGCAGCATATATTTAATACAAACAAAAAACCAGACATTACAGTGTGCTATAAGTAAGCAGGATATATTTACTACAAACAAAAACCAGACATTACAGTGTGCTATAAGTAAGCAGGATATATTTACTGCAAACAAAAACCAGACATTACAGTGTGCTATAAGTAAGCAGGATATATTTAATACAAACAAAAACTATACATTACAGTGTGCTATAAGTAAGCTGGATATATTTACTACAAACAAAAACCATACATTACAGGGTGCTATAAGTAAGCAGGATATATTTACTACAAACAAAAACCAGACATTACAGTGTGCTATAAGTAAGCAGGATATATTTACTACAAACAAAAACCATACTTTACAGTGTGCTATAAATAAGCTGGATATATTTACTACAAACAAAAACCAGACATTACAGTGTGCTATAAGTAAGCAGAATATATTTAATACAAACAAAAACCATACTTTACAGTGTGCTATAAATAAGCTGGATATATTTAATACAAACAAAAACCAGACATTACAGTGTGCTATAATCAAGCAGCATATTTTTAATACAAACAAAAACCAGACATTACAATATAAGTGAAGGGCCCTTTCTCGCCTTCAGACGCATTGGGTATGTGGTGCTAAACCCATATTATTCCAACCAGCAGCCGGTGGGTGCCGGCTTCGTGGCTTAGAGGTTATGACTTTTCTCCGTAATCTCGTATACTCTCGTCAGGTAACGTGATGACGGTTCAAATCAGCAGTGGTTCGGATCGCATCGGTAACTTACGGGGTATGTGAGCCGGCCGCTCAGAAAGCAATGGCAAACTACTGAGCGTAATCTTGCCAAGAAATCAACATACAGCTGAAAGATGCTGGTGTTGACAGCTAAGTCCTGTAAAGGATATGCTAAAAAAAAAAAAAAAAGCCGGTGGGTGGTGTGGTCAGTATCACGTTGACTTCCTAAGCCATTATTATTCCCCATCTTAAGCTGGGTCGGGGGCAAAAAGAAAACGCTAACCTACACAGTTCGCGGTGACTGCACTAGCCAGGCGGCCTTAATTCCTCAGGCTCTCTCCACCCCCCCCCCCACCCCCCCCCCCCCCCCCGGGCCATACACCGCAAGGTACTATATTAGCAGTAAATGACAGTTTTTTTTTTTGGGGGGGACAGTTAAACTGGGTCGACCTGGTAGCCCAGGTCAGTGTAAACTTTCCGCCCCGATGTGGATTTGAATTCATATCATTGTGTCGGCAGACATGCGCCTAGCAACTACGGTACCGCAGCTTCCTTGTTATAAAAAAGGCAAGGTGTTTTTGGTATATTGAACATGAAAAAGATGGGGGGGGGGTGGGGGTGAGAAGACAGGTATGTTATAATTAGCTGTGATATTTTTAGCACCAAGAAAAAAGAGACATGTTATAATTCGCAGGATATATTAAGCACCTAAACATTTCATTTTATATTTAAGCAACGCATATTTATAACCTAGATAAAAACAGACGTTGCAATGTGTTATAATTAGGCACAAGAATATACTTACTATCTAGATAAAATAGACATTAAAATATGTTACAATTAGACACACAAATATATTTAGCTTCAAGATCAAATAGGCATTGCCCGGGAAGGTTAACCCGGTCAACAAATGCCCGCAGAAGTCGGATGTGTCGGCCTAATGGCGCAAGAACGCAGCTCTGCTGTAAACAGGCACAACGCAATCACATCCGAAAAAAAAACTCCGGATGAACGAAGAAGAAGAAATAGGCATTGCAATATGTTTTAATTAGATATAGGCCGAGTGGATAGAACGCCGGACTCCCATTTTGGGAGACCCGGGTTCGATCCCTCGGTAAAGTGTGGGATTTTTTTCTGTCAGGGGCAAAAAGAAGATTCTAACCCGCACAGTTCGCGGTGACTGCACTAGCCAGGCGGCCTTAATTCCTCAGGCTCAAAGACCCCTCTGCCATACACCGCAAGGTACTATGTTGGCAGTAAATGACAGTTTTTTTTACAGTCATGAGAACTAAATTGGAGAACTTGGTGATAACTAGCAAGATCGAGGGGAGGAGAACAAGGGGAAGACAGAGAAGTAAAAACTTGGATGGCATGGCCGCGTGGTATGGTCGAGACAAGAACACAGAGCTGATCTACGACTCTGGTGATCGAGTGAAGTGGCGAATCATGACCGCCCACGCTTATCGGCATGGCACATGATGGATGGAATTAGATCTAACAATATACTTAATATCTTGATAAAATAGGCATTGCAGTATGTTAGACACAATAATTTACTTAACATCTAAATAAAACAGATATTAATATTTGCTATAATTAGACACAGACACCTAAATAAAACAGATCACAATATGTTATAATTACATACAATAATATACTTATCATGTGGACCCAAAAGACATTACGATATGTTGTTATTACACATACTTACACCTAGCATCTAAATAAATTAGACATTACGATATGTTATTATTATTATTACACACACACTTATACTTAGCATCTAGACAACATACAAACCGATGGCTGTACACTGGCAACTCTCACTGTTTCACATACGATACCTTTACAAGCCAGCGGTCCAGGCCCAGTCCCGTACAGTGCTAGAATCCATGTCTTTCCCGACTAGGTCAGCAATGAGATCGACCCAGCCTCGTTCAATAGCTTAAAGTTAGTGGCTTGTCCATTACGTGACGTCGTAATCAACCCCGACATTGATTGGCTATTTGTGATTTTTTAGCCAATCTTACAATAGTTTGCCATAGCTTTTTGAACAGCCGATGCTCACACCATTGTGAAAATAACGCAAATAGGTCTGCTTCCAAATCGCTTGCTACTGATCTGCAGCCTGGCATATGGGGCCAGATCAAGTTTCAGAATGATATAGGACATGTTTGGGAAGTAAAGGGAAACCAAGGACACTTCGCTGCCCACCTAACAATCCCACCGTGTAGATCATGCGGAGTCTACCACTTCACACTCCCGACGGCTGTATCTACCGTAGGACTGCCACTTCCGTGTGTGCCGAATACGGCATCGTGGGCTGGTTTACGACTACACCACTTTCTGCTCACTTGGAAACAAAATATTGGATTAGATTACTATATTAGCCAAAGAGCTAACGAGGGATTGCTACAGAATAAGCCAAGTGTGCGTGTGTGCTCGCGGCTGTTGCTGAACTCCGCCCGCCTTTGTCTTAAGAGATGTTTTTTCCCCCCGAGTTTCCATCCTGTTTCAGGATATTGCGGTCAACACCAGCATCTTTCAGCTGTATGTTGATGCCTAGGCTAGATTACGCTCATCAGCACGCCACGACTTTCTGAGCGACCGGCTCCATACTTTCAAAAGTCACTGGCGCGACTCGAACCTCTTCTAATTCTCGTGCGCTCACGTCAACCACGAGAGTATTCGGGGTAAACGGAGAAATCTTTATGCCGAATTAAAATCCGGTCGTCCTGGCTGAGAGGTTTAACGAGCTCAAACTTCCTCTTCTAGCCACTGCGTTGAGGGTTCGTTTCAGACGCCAACCAGCATCATCTTCCACTTTTGACATCAAGAATCGTGCTGAGGAATCATTGACGTACCAGCGCCCTATGGGTGGCACTGGATAGTGACATTCCGTGTGATTGTACAATGTCTTTGATGTCATCAAGCCATTTTATTCTCAGGCGTCCTTTTGCTCTCGTATCAGATGATCTTTGATGTAAGGCCAGTGCTGGTAGTTGATGGCGTTGCATTCTAACGAGATGGCCAAACCATTTGATCTTCTGATCTGAAGATGTTGATCCCATTGTCTTTCTGATAATATAATTTCTTACTCGGTTTGGGATAGTTAAGTTGTCACCTCTTCGCAAGCATCTCACCTCATATTATTTTGCTTAAATGTGATTTGGGTAATCATTCAACCAAGAAAAGATTCACTTCATATGATGCAGTAAGCACCTGATGCTATGCAGGGAAATGTGCCAGGCAATAAATCGCGCAACCTATTGTTCTAGGCCTCTGTGTTTAATGATTTAATGTATAACGTTAAGGTTAGGTGGCAAACTCGATTGTTCCTAGCGCGGGCAGGCGGTGCCGGGGAAAGTGTTTCTTCCAGTTGCAGACAGGGAGTATACAGCGGCCTGGAATGCACTTGTCTGCTGCCATTCTAGAGTCTTCAGAGAGCGCCGGCTGCGGCAGAAGGAATTCAAATGTTCCGAATGGAGAGGGAAGTCTGCTGTGTGTCAGGAATGCGACCAGTGCACTTTAGCTTGATGATATTCAGAACACAGCTAGGTTTGTGAACTGTGTGTTTAACCCTAGTCAATGGGGGTCAGCATGGCCCAATGGGTAAGAGCACTCGCTCTTAAGCTTCCGGTGTACTGATACCGAGGTACTGAGTTCGACCCTTACACCTGTCAGTTGGACTAAAATGTTGACTTCTCGTCTTTGACTTGGGGACGTAAATTACAAGTACCTAAGAAATTGGAGTGGGTTAGCCTGATGGCGAGGGACACAGGTAATAGGGAAAGCTGATCCAGACGCAAAATAAAAAAATCAGTCCAGTCCACTAGAAGTAGAAGCACGTGCATGTCTTGTTATTGTAAAGGAAGACACAGGCGCACGTGCATGTCTTGTTATTGTAAAGGAAGACACAGGCGCACGTGCATGTCTTGTTATTGTAAAGGAAGACACAGGCACACGTGCATGTCTTGTTATTGTAAAGGAAGACACAGGCGCACGTGCATGTCTTGTTATTGTAAAGGAACACATAGGCGCACGTGCATGTCTTGTTATTGTAAAGGAAGACACAGGCGCACGTGCATGTCTTGTTATTGTAAAGGAACACACAGGTGCACGTGCATGTCTTGTTATTGTAAAGGAAGACACAGGCGCACGTGCATGTCTTGTTATTGTAAAGGAACACACAGGCGCACGTGCATGTCTTGTTATTGTAAAGGAAGACACAGGCGCACGTGCATGTCTTGTTATTGTAAAGGAACACACAGGCGCACGTGCATGTCTTGTTATTGTAATGGAAGACACAGGCGCACGTGCATGTCTTGTTATTGTAAAGGAACACACAGGCGCACGTGCATGTCTTGTTATTGTAAAGGAACACACAGGCGCACGTGCATGTCTTGTTATTGTAAAGGAACACACAGGCGCACGTGCATGTCTTGTTATTGTAAAGGAAGACACAGGCGCACGTGCATGTCTTGTTATTGTAAAGGAACACACAGGCGCACGTGCATGTCTTGTTATTGTAAAGGAACACACAGGCGCACGTGCATGTCTTGTTATTGTAAAGGAACACACAGGCGCACGTGCATGTCTTGTTATTGTAAAGGAACACACAGGCGCACGTGCATGTCTTGTTATTGTAAAGGAAGACACAGGCGCACGTGCATGTCTTGTTATTGTAAAGGAACACACAGGCGCACGTGCATGTCTTGTTATTGTAAAGGAAGACACAGGCGCACGTGCATGTCTTGTTATTGTAAAGGAAGACACAGGCGCACGTGCATGTCTTGTTATTGTAAAGGAAGACACAGGCGCACGTGCATGTCTTGTTATTGTAAAGGAAGACACAGGCACACGTGCATGTCTTGTTATTGTAAAGGAACACACAGGCGCACGTGCATGTCTTGTTATTGTAAAGGAACACACAGGCGCACGTGCATGTCTTGTTATTGTAAAGGAAGACACAGGCGCACGTGCATGTCTTGTTATTGTAAAGGAACACACAGGCGCACGTGCATGTCTTGTTATTGTAAAGGAAGACACAGGCGCACGTGCATGTCTTGTTATTGTAAAGGAAGACACAGGCGCACGTGCATGTCTTGTTATTGTAAAGGAAGACACAGGCGCACGTGCATGTCTTGTTATTGTAAAGGAACACACAGGCGCACGTGCATGTCTTGTTATTGTAAAGGAAGACACAGGCGCACGTGCATGTCTTGTTATTGTAAAGGAAGACACAGGCACACGTGCATGTCTTGTTATTGTAAAGGAACACACAGGCGCACGTGCATGTCTTGTTATTGTAAAGGAACACACAGGCGCACGTGCATGTCTTGTTATTGTAAAGGAAGACACAGGCGCACGTGCATGTCTTGTTATTGTAAAGGAACACACAGGCGCACGTGCATGTCTTGTTATTGTAAAGGAAGACACAGGCGCACGTGCATGTCTTGTTATTGTAAAGGAAGACACAGGCGCACGTGCATGTCTTGTTATTGTAAAGGAAGACACAGGCGCACGTGCATGTCTTGTTATTGTAAAGGAAGACACAGGCGCACGTGCATGTCTTGTTATTGTAAAGGAACACACAGGCGCACGTGCATGTCTTGTTATTGTAAAGGAAGACACAGGCGCACGTGCATGTCTTGTTATTGTAAAGGAAGACACAGGCGCACGTGCATGTCTTGTTATTGTAAAGGAAGACACAGGCACACGTGCATGTCTTGTTATTGTAAAGGAACACACAGGCGCACGTGCATGTCTTGTTATTGTAAAGGAACACACAGGCGCACGTGCATGTCTTGTTATTGTAAAGGAACACACAGGCGCACGTGCATGTCTTGTTATTGTAAAGGAACACACAGGCGCACGTGCATGTCTTGTTATTGTAAAGGAAGACACAGGCGCACGTGCATGTCTTGTTATTGTAAAGGAACACACAGGCGCACGTGCATGTCTTGTTATTGTAAAGGAAGACACAGGCGCACGTGCATGTCTTGTTATTGTAAAGGAACACACAGGCGCACGTGCATGTCTTGTTATTGTAAAGGAACACACAGGCGCACGTGCATGTCTTGTTATTGTAAAGGAAGACACAGGCACACGTGCATGTCTTGTTATTGTAAAGGAACACACAGGCGCACGTGCATGTCTTGTTATTGTAAAGGAACACACAGGCGCACGTGCATGTCTTGTTATTGTAAAGGAACACACAGGCGCACGTGCATGTCTTGTTATTGTAAAGGAACACACAGGCGCACGTGCATGTCTTGTTATTGTAAAGGAACACACAGGCGCACGTGCATGTCTTGTTATTGTAAGTCTAGTGGACTTTTTTATCTTCCAAGTCTAATACACTACACCATACAGTAGCAGAAACAAGTCAACTGCATATCCTTTACAGGACATTGCAGTCAACACCAGCTTTTTTTTTTTTTTTTGCTGTTTGTGATTCCTGGACAAGTTTACATCCAGTAGTTTGCTATTGCTTTTTTAACGACCGGCACTCATACCATTGTAAGGAAACCAACTCAAGGCGATCTGCTTCCAAAATCGCTCGCAGCTGTGTTTCGAACGAGATATGCGGGATTACGGATTGCATTCGTGGCAGTTGGTAATCCCTTCGCCACACAGCCGGTAGAGTAGCACAAGGGCGGCTAATAATCATATGTAATCTTGACCCCGTGACCTCTAACCAACCGATCCATGTCTAAACACTAGTGGATCTAGACAGTAACATCGACAATAATCTATGCAGTAACAACAACACCTGCAATGTCCTGTGTCCATCTTCGTGCTGGTCGCTTTCTGCCAGCAATAACATCCCCCCTCCCGCCATTACTGTTACGTGCAAGCATCTGTAATGTGTAACATGACCACAGACATGGCACTGTTGATGAACCAGCTGTCTACGATTGTCATTGCTTTCCAAATGGCCGACGCTGATATCGTCGAAAACAACCCAAAGCGATCTGCTTTCAAATCACGCTTATTTCAGACTGTCGACTCAAGCTGTCGGGGAAATTGTGAGGCTGGGTCCACCAACCCATCAGCTACGGTGGTTTGTGTGTGCCCAGTTTAACAGATTCATGCCGAACAAAACAGTAGCCCGTGTGTTGCCGGGGCCCATACGGGGGAGCAAAGAATAGTAACACTGTTGCCTACCATGCATGTCGTAAGAGGCGACTAAGGAGGCTATGGTTCCGTCGCCCTGCTACTGAGTGAGTGCGAGGCGCGACACTGTGAGCTGTGAATTTCGCGTGGAATGCTTTTGCATCTGCCCGCGGTTGTTTTTCGCTTGAACTGCATGTTCGGAACGATGACGGCCGGCTGTTGCTTGAATGACTGGTTGCCTTTTCGGTTCATGAGTGCATTTTCAGGAGACTCCTGGGAGTCGTCGCTGTAGCTACGGAGTTCGTGCTTTGAGCAGCGCTTTCGGTGGGTCGCCCTGCAGAAAGAGACCGAGCCATATGGAATAAAACCCCGGTCAATGAAGTCTTTCTGGTGACTGCGGTTTTCATCGACGAACTGTATTTTTCGTGGAGGACTTCTGTGTTGGCATTCTGGCGGCCGCATTATGATCAGTGTACCTGTGCGGGCTGTTGGATTGCTGAGACTCCTGTCTATTCCATTGTTCACATGGGGCAGTGAGGAGCATTTTGTGATATTCACTGGCACAGGAACAGAGCAATATGGGGGAGACCCGTTGCCGTGAAGTTGGAACCGCGAGTAACTAACTAACTAAAAAGTAGGTTTGGTCCAAACAAAGATGGATGTCGGAAAATGGAAAGTAGGGGTTTGTCAAAGTTATGACAAGAAAGTTGTTAATATGGTAGTAGACATGTTGTATTAAATGCAGTTACAACATTTCGACAACATATAAACCTATGGCAGATACAGGAAGTCGTATAAGACGATTAATCATCCAATGAGACTTAATCATTTCATATTACCTGCCACTGGAAGTTAGCACGGAAAAAATAGAAGGGGCATAATAAGAAATGTGTGTGGCAGTTCAGGTTCAAGAGGGGAGGAGGGGGGGGGGGGTGTGTGATAGTGCAAGACGAAGAAGAAGATTGTGTGTTGTTTGCAAAAAGAAGAAGATAGTGATGATGAGATATTCCATATTATCAAGTCTATGAAGTATTTTTATATATTTTCGTTTTCTTTTCCCCCCACAGAAAATTGCAGAAGGACAAAGCTAGCAAGTTGCTGTAACACCGGCTATACTCGTTGAAGTTAGCGGGTGGACTGGACTCCCGCCAATGAGAAAGTGGGTAGCCTCATGGCCGAGGCGAAGCGGTGAATTGTTCTGTGTGATGACAGTGTATTCTCGAGGGCTAGCGAAACCAAACTATTGTAGTCTCGAAAGTGGATGGTAGTGAAGAGCGAGTGAGCAAGCATAATTTCCCTCAGTTTGAGGACTCTAGGAGGGTTGTCGTTTGTAAAAGTGAGATACTCGTTTCACGAAAACAACTCTTACACCCTGGGAGAACAAAGGGTTGTCTTTTCTTGAAAGAAATAAGACACGAACACACAATTTGAGTTCGGTAGCAGTTTTTTCTGTCATCTTTCAGATATTGAAATGTGGGATTCATTGAAGACTTGCGAGCTGTAGTGCGAACATTGGCGAGACGAGACCTAGGGGAGGAAGTAACAGGAAGGTGCAGTATATACCAGCTGTTTCTGCTGTGAGAGCACCGCGTTATTCATTTTCTGCTTGTGGTTTCCTAAATTGAAAACAGTTCCTTCACGTTTGTCGTATTGTTGATGACCCCGGAGTTTCGTTTTAGGGATCGGGGCTGATCGTATGAGCACGGAGGAGTATATTCTTGGATGTTTGTACAAGAAAGTCTGCTTTTTTACGGCGTTGAGTATAATATATCACAGCAGAACAAAACAAAAACAATCATTATTGAATTAAAAACAAAATTGTGATTTTAAAGACTGAACTATCGCAAAAAATACACGTGGTGCGGCGTTATACACTTATTGAACTGTTAAACACGCTGTTTTTATGTTGGCTGTGTGATAACAAGGTTTAGTAGTGTAGTGTCCAGTTATTAATTGTGTGCTCATCGACCACACACAGGTGGATGTGATTCCTGAGTGGAAACAAGGAATATAGGAGTGCTTTGAATGAAAGAATGTCAGTAGCAGCATTGTTACGGGAGAAACACGTGCAATAAGTTTACGACTATGCTAGTATCAGGAAGACAGTTTACAAGAACAAGATGGTCAGTCATAAACAGAAACAACTCACAACTGCCGTAATAAATGGAGTATCTGGGAAAGCGGTCTTCAGTTATACTTGTACGGGAAAATACTTGTCCATCAGATAACTTATGGATTAGGATTTCTGCTTGTCTGGTGTACATTTTAACTGTACCACCTTGTTAAATTCATGCTTCAAGATATTTCTTTCTGCTGCCCACAAGTCATCCCTCCTTTTTTAACCACTAATTGGAGTATGGTTCTGCATGTGAAAGAATGTCAACTGGTGACTTCTGCCCTTATCCGTGGATACATTTAGTCATCTGTACACATTCAAGAACCCAGAGGAGTCAATAATTCAGTAGGAAATGATTAATTTAACTACAATCATGGTTTTATCACAGAGAAGACAGTACAGCTGCCAGGCCGTGGGCCAGATCCATGTGATTTTGCTGGTTTTAATTCTGCTCTTTATGCACTCAGGATGGGGACAGATGGCTCCAGAGCAATGTAGTTACAACACAGCTCATACAGTAGCTAACTGCAGCTCTCGCCAGCTATCGTATGTCCCTTGGACTCTACACAAAAATATTTTAACATTAGACATCAGTGGCAATAACTTTTCAACTTTGCCCAACCAAAGCTTCATCAGCTACACCTATATCAACCACCTGTACCTGAAGAACAACTCCATTCAAACCATCGAGAGCCAGGCATTCCGTATGTTGAACTACATCACTTTGCTGGATCTCTCCAACAACAAGCTATCTTACATACCATCAGCATCCTTAGAACTGATAGCCCGCTCCTTAACTCAGCTGTTCTTGTCTGGAAACAAAATTCAGGTCATTCCAGGCAACTTGTTTATCAACTTTTCTAATCTCCAGCTACTGGACCTGAGCGGGAACAGCATTCACAGGGTGGATTACGGTGCCTTCAGGGGCTTGCGCTCTATGCTGGAGTTCAAAATCAGACACAATATTTTGACATTTCTGCCTGCTGATTCATTTGATGATTTCCCAGAAAACATCAACAAAGTTCAACTGTACGACAACCGCTGGTTCTGTGACTGTAAGCTTAGATGGTTGCGTCAGTGGCTTAACAATACCAGGGAGTCTGTTTGGGATGCCTCTGGTTACAAAATCCGCTGTGACGGTCCGAGCATGGTTCGGGAGAAGACCCTGGACTCACTGTCTATGGATGAGTTGGCTTGCAGCGTTCAAATGAAAATTAGTAGCTCCACCCAGGAAGTACCCAAGGGAGCTAATATAACACTGTACTGCAAATATTCTTCAGTCCCGGATGCAGAGGCAAAGTGGTATAAGAATTCTGAGATATTAGATGTGCAGAAGAACTCACAGAAATACAGTGTTGAGACACAGATACTTGAAGGTCATCGAGGGGAAAGAATACAGCAGAGCGAGCTGAGGATCAGAGACTTCCGATATGAAGACATAGCTAAATACGCCTGCTATGTGCAGAATATTCAAGGTACTGCTACTACAGAATACAAACGGACACTAGAGGGCGTGCCGTTTGTTGAGGTAACCCCTTCTTCTAGCATGGACGAGCCAGCCACTTCGGTTCTGGACCCTCGAAGTATTGTCATCGCTGTCGCAGTGGTCTGCGGCATCATTCTGATTATTGTGATTAGCGTGCTTGTGTTTTGCTTTGTGAACCGGCTGCAGCGGAAGAGGCAGGCCAAGAAGAATGCTATTGTTGAGAATGTCAAGCAGCACTTTATCAACAACAGGTAGGTGATCACTTCTGGGTTTTATATCATTAGCAAGTATAATGGTGTATTAATTTTATGAGACCTGTGGCTGTCTGCCCTCCTTGACTTGACTTCCTGCGGATCTGTTTGACCCCCTCCCACTATCTGACAAACTGCTCACCTGCATCTGTCAGACCAACCGTCTGCTTTGACTTACCTCTGCCCGCCTGTCATACAGTCTAGGGGTGTAAGACGGACCCTGTAGTGGTCAGGTCATCATATATGAATATTTCATCATCATCATGCTTTGCAGAACACTTGCCGCCTAAAAGATTCTTGATTCTTTTCCCAGCTGCCCTGCTTCATGAATGTTCATGCCCAAGGGGTCTTCAGTGTCCTGCGTCCATTTCCCTGCTGGTCATCTCTGGCTTCTTATTCCACCACTGTTCTAGCCAAACGACTATGGCTGGTCAACGCTGGATTTTCTTCCAGGAACCATTGTTCTATCTAAACGACCATGGCTTGTCAACTCTGGTTTTTTCTTTCAGGAACCATTGTTCTATCCAAACGACTATGGCTGGTCATCTCTGGTTTCTTCTTCCACCACTGTTCTATCCAAAAGACCATGGCTGGTCAACTCTGGTTTTTTCTTCCAGGAACCACTGTTCTATCCAAACGACCATGGCTGGTCAACTCTGGTATTTTCTTCCAGGAACCACTGTTCTATCCAAACGACTATGGCTGGTCAACCCTGGTTTCTTCTTCCAGGAACCACTGTTCTATCCAAACGACTATAGCTGGTCAACTCTGGTATTTTCTTCCAGGAACCACTGTTCTACCCAAACAACCATGGCTGGTCAACTCTGGTTTTTACTTCCAGGAACCACTGTTCTATCCAAACGACCATGGCTGGTCAATTCTGGTTTTTTATTCCAGGAACCACTGTTCTATTCAAACGATCATGGCTGGTCAACTCTGGTTTTTTCTTCCAGGAACCACTGTTCTATCCAAACGACCATGGCTGGTCAACTCTGGTTTTTTTCTTCCAGGAACCACTGTTCTATCCAAACGACTATGGCTTGTAGTATGGGCAATGTGTCCCAGTCTCTGAGACACTTTGCTGTTTATGAGGCTTTTTCTGTGGTGTTCAGATCTGGTAGAAAATGTGTATTTTGATATATCTGTTTACAGCCGTCACATACATGGCTTTACTTAGGGAGAAGGGATGCAGAAACCCTGACTAGGGTTCAAGGTTCAAATCAGATTCGAGGTTCAAACTGACCATGACCTCTTCACCTCCACATGGAGCATCCTGGAGAGACATTGGTCTGGCAGATGAAGGAAGGACCGCCCATGGTCTCCACTGTGATACAGCTGCCAAGAACCACAAACTGCATGCTGCAAGACTGTTCATAAATAAATTCACATGTATTGTTGGGCACTCATAGAAGTAACAGAAAGAAGTAGGGATTAGAGGACGCACTAGACAGCATAAACATTGAAAGCTGTAGTTACCAACCGGGATTTTAACTTGTCACCTCCAAATGATGATGCCTGGATGTGGAACAAGTGTACTTTACATGCATGTCTAACTAGACACCTGGTGATATTTCTGCGTAATATGCTGCAAGTTACAAGTGTCACAGCAAAATGCCCCACAATTATGGTGAAAAATCAGCACCCAAGTCTTGCACTAAATCTTTGGAGAGTCACGAGCATGCTCAGAATGAGATTGTTGTTTGCAGACTGGGATGAATCAAAGTCATCACCATTTCCTAATTCTTTAGACTGTTTCATAGCGGATAGTTTGAACAAGTAGGCTGCTAGCCCAACAAGAGCAAAGAGCTATGGAGATGAAAATGTAGGTGGATTGATGATATCAGAGATGCTCTACTCCTACAACTGCAAAGGATTTTAATGGCCAGAATGACACTCCAGGAGAGAGGAAAGTGTCCAACACTTACTGCAGACAAAAACCAGTTGAGAACCTAACCTACACTATTGCCTTTAGCCTGCCAGATAAGACAATTCACACAAGACAGACTTTCAGTATACTTGCCCCCTATTCTGTTTTCATTTCTTTCTTTCCTTTCTTTCTTTCTTTCTTTCTTTCTTTCTTTCTTTCTTTCTTTCTTTCTTTATGATCACTTTAATCATCATGCCATTCCATGGCATGTCTCTGCTCATTTTTCTTGTTATTTACATTCTTTCTTCTGTATATATTTTATTATGTATTTCATTCATGGGACTAACTACCTCATCCCAAAATGGGTTCCAAGAAATGTCTGGGGAAATAAAGGCAGTCAGCGTGGTACTGACCACATCACCCACTGAATGACAGTTAGTCTTTGAACATATAGGCCAAGTACAAATGCCCATTGCTCCTTAAGACTTGAGACATGTTAAAAGGTCCTTTACTCAGTGTGCATAGACATTAAAAAAAAAACTAATTTCCTCTTCAGGCTAAATAGAAATATTGCATTCATTGAAATTGTGATTGTCCACTTATATTTGTCTTCAGTATCACTGTAAACAGATTTGTTCTTTATGTCTTTACCAGTGAAGCAACCATGAGCAATGGAGACATCACTGGTCTGAACGACACCAAGCAGAGCAGCAAATCTTTAGATGATAAGACTGATCATGGAAATGATGACAACAGGTCCAACTCCAATAACACTAATGATTCCAACGTCACAGCAGTGAAGAGACCACTGGATCTCGGTGAAGCAGAGCCTCTCTACATCTTTGAGCAACCCGAGTCACCCTTCACTAATGGAAACACATATGTTTCCTTTGGCAGTGAGCTGACGGACCCAGGAGACTTCCCGGTTCCTCCTCCACAGTACACACATACACCTAGCTCCCGCTACGAGAGCTCACATGCTGGATCAGCCACCCCGCTGCTGGATCGCTACACCCCATCAATGTTTGACTCTGATGAGCCCGTGGAAGACTATGCTCATTACCCAGTGTATGATTCCTTGACAAACACACTGCAGCATCCTCACATGGATGGCATGTACCGCAACGGAAGCACTAGTGGGTACAGTAGCTACCGTTCCAACGATGCATCTAAGAGACTCAGTGGTTTTCACTACCCACCCAGTGTCAGTGGCTCCATGCCCCAGACACCCGGAAGCACAAGATCCACACTGGCTCTTGCGCCAAGATATGCGGATGTCGAAGTAGACAGCATCTACCGACCTGACCTGTATCACACCACACCCAACCCCGTAGACTATCGTGAATATCAGGATATGAGATACCCAGCCGCCACTCCCCCTCCGCATCGTATGACACCAGCCACCAAAAAGAGCATGTCTGTAGGCAACCTTGGGTATGCACCCCTCTCAGTGGGCCCCAGAAAACCGCCCAGATTGTTTCAGTCCAGAGAGTATATGGAGTTGACGCCGCAGGAAGGGAGCAGTGACTATATTACCTCACCTGAAGCTCAGAGGTACAGCCAGAACTACGGAATCACTCCAGGGACACCCGTGTGATTGACATGTGACTGACAGTGATGAACCTATTTAAATATACATACATAAGTAAATTACAGGAATCGTACATGCTATGAGATGTGTTGGGTGTATGGTGGTAGCTCCATATTTGTGTAGACTGATGGGCACTCCAGGGGTCATGTGGTCTGTATCTCTCTCTCTTTACTTTCCAGAAGACTTCCTGATACCCATTTTAGGCTGGATCACTCTGGGAACCCAGTGCAGTGACCATCTCTGCCTGGGTGGGGATTTGGGAAATGGCTAGCCAGTCTGCGGGCAAACATGCTGGCAGTCACACTACCCCAGCTGGCATATCTGTGTATACTGAAGCATACATATTGCTATTGTAATGCTGAATTGGTTCCGGAGCTGTGTCGAAGGGATTAAGAATGTGATTCAGCATACCGCATTCAAATCACAGCTGCAGATGATTTCAAAGCAGCCTGCCTTGTGCTGTTTTTTATACAATGGTACTAGTGCCGGATGTTTAGAAAGTGATAGCAAACTACTGAATATAAACTTGCCTAGAAATCACAAGCAGCCAAAAGTGCAGGGTTGAATGCGACGTCCTGTGAAGGATATGCAACTAACTATGTGTAATGCTGAACGATATGATTGATTTGCAATGGCTTGTTGGCAGGTGTATTGGTGCAGTGGTTAGTATACTTGACTGCTGACCCAGTGGTTATATGCTCAAATCCCAATGGAGACAGAATGTTTAATTTGACCTTGGCTTCCAGTTTGACCCATCCTAACATGGATAGCAGACAATGTCATTGGCAGTCCAGGAGGCCAGCAGGGTATCAGCCACATGATCCAGTGAGTTCCTGCTGGTTATAACCATACACGGTTAGCACCATATACCCAAACCACCTCAAGGTGGGTGACAGGTTCCTCTAGTTTACTGACCGACTGATTACCTGGTATACTTATTTCAGAGAACCGCGTACCCAAGATCTCATTTCTTTATTGCAGGTTTTACTGTAACAGGGTCTAATGGTAAAACATGGTGTATGCCAATGTGTAACCTGGTCAGTGATTTCTCTCAGTATTTTTCCTTGTGGTGTGGTCTCTGAAAGTGGCTTTCTGGTGAAAGATAACCTCATGACAGATGTTGTTGATGTTGAACCTAGTGTATGGATTTTGTTAGTAGCTCTCCATTGGGCATGATCTGCCAAGGCACTTGGCTCACAGATGAAAGGTAAGAGTAACCCTGTGCCAGATGTCTTTGATGTATGGTTTCTGTTAGTGTTTCCATGAGGTGTGATCAGAAGGCATTTGACTTGTTGAAATCTAAAATTGACCCCCCTGGCAGATGCTACCTGTGTGCCTTGTGGTCAGTGGTTGTTGTTAGTATCTTGCTGTAGGGTGTGCCACATGGTCAATGGTTGTTGTTAGTATCTTGCTGTACAGTGTGCCACATGGTCAATGGTTGTTGTTAGTATCTTGCTGTATCGCTGAATGGTGTTGACTCACTGATGAAAGGTAAAGTTAACTCCATGGCAGATGCTGCCATTTGGTTGTGAAGTGGTAGGCTCACTGATACATTCCTGAATGTAGGGCACTCATCACCTAAATCATTGGAGCTGTGATTGGGACATCTTGTAACTATGACAACAGTGTCCCCATAAAGGTACTTGTATGTTGATGCTAGAGCTTGCAGCATGGATCTGACAGTTCTGCTTGTGCTCTTGCAGCATTCAGTTTTCTGTGAGAATTTCAGCTTTAGGGCGCTGTGATTTAGAGGTTATGAGGCCTATGTTTGACTCCTACAGACCTGTTTCATTGTTCACTTTATTTTTATATAATGAAACAGGATGATAAACTCCCTTCCAGAATATGTGGCAGTGGATCAGATGTCTATTCTTCTGAGATAAGAGCAGAAAACTTTGCACGTGTTGCAGCCATTAAAAATTTCTCAGCTGTTGAAAATCGAAAAGAGCAGGGTGATAAGATCATTGCCCAGGCTAAATTATAAGAATAGAAAAGCTGCACACGAAAGAGTATTTACAGCAAGTATGATCCTGGTATATCCATATTTGAATCCTTGCCGGTACTGTGGAGTTTGTCCACGGTCCAAAATCCTCCTTGTATACTCAGAGAAGAATAGTGTACTGCAGTGAAAGTGATCCCTTACCAAAACCATTGAAGCTGTGTCAGAACCAGTGAAGTGAGTTTCCAGGGGTAGAGCACCTTGTGGTTCATGTCAGAACCAGTGAAGTGAGTTTCCAGGGGTAGAGCACCTTGTGGTTCATGCCAGAACCAGTGAAGTGAGTTTCCAGTGGTAGAGCACCCTGTAGTTCATGTCAGAACCAGTGAAGTGAGTTTCCAGGGGTAGAACACCTTGTGGTTCATGTCAGAACCAGTGAAGTGAGTTTCCAGGGGTAGAACACCTTGTGGTTCATGCCAGAACCAGTGAAGTGAGTTTCCAGTGGTAGAGCACCCTGTAGTTCATGTCAGAACCAGTGAAGTGAGTTTCCAGGGGTAGAGCACCTTGTGGTTCATGTCAGAACCAGTGAAGTGAGTTTCCAGGGGTAGAGCACCTTGTGGTTCATGTCAGAACCAGTGAAGTGAGTTTCCAGGGGTAGAGCACCTTGTGGTTCATGCCAGAACCAGTGAAGTGAGTTTCCAGTGGTAGAGCACCCTGTAGTTCATGTCAGAACCAGTGAAGTGAGTTTCCAGGGGTAGAACACCTTGTGGTTCATGTCAGAACCAGTGAAGTGAGTTTCCAGGGGTAGAACACCTTGCGCTTCATGTCAGAGCTAGCAGCATTAGTGTTCCCATGATGCACTGTTTGGTCAATCCCACAACAATGGCATTGAGTTTCCTGTGACTGGTTCAATCGTGTCAGAGGTAGTGGTGACAAGTCAACTCAGATGACACTCTTTTTTGGTAATGTCCCGTACATAAATACTGAAGTTTTTTAAAATGGTGTCAACGTTTCACTAAAGTCAGGGAGACCATTTTTTCATGATGACACTGTTTCTGGTAATGTTGATGAGACATAAACATTAAGTTTTCTCATGACACTGTTTCTGGTAATGTCAGGGAAACATAAACATTAAGTTTTCTCATGACACTGTTTCTGGTAATGTCAGGGAGACATAAACATTAAGTTTTCCCATGACACTTGTTTCTGGTAATGTCAGGGAGACATAAACATTAAGTTTTCTCATGACACTGTTTCTGGTAATGTCAGGGAGACATAAACATTAAGTTTTCCCATGACACTGTTTCTCGTAATGTCAAGGAGACATAAACATTAAGTTTTCTCATGACACCGTTTCTGGTAATGTCAGGGAGACATAAACATTAAGTTTTCTTATGACACTGTTTCTGGTAATGTCAGGGAGACATAAACATTAAGTTTTCTCATGACACCTGTTTCTGGTAATGTCAGGGAGACATAAACATTAAGTTTTCTCATGACACTGTTTCTGGTAATGTCAGGGAAACATAAACATTAAGTTTTCTCATGACACTGTTTCTGGTAATGTCAGGGAGACATAAACATTAAGTTTTCCCATGACACTTGTTTCTGGTAATGTCAGGGAGACATAAACATTAAGTTTTCTCATGACACTGTTTCTGGTAATGTCAGGGAGACATAAACATTAAGTTTTCTCATGACACCGTTTCTGGTAATGTCAGGGAGACATAAACATTAAGTTTTCTTATGACACTGTTTCTGGTAATGTCAGGGAGACATAAACATTAAGTTTTCTCATGACACCTGTTTCTGGTAATGTCAGGGAGACATAAACATTAAGTTTTCACATGACACTGTTTCTGGTAATGTCAGGGAGACATAAACATTAAGTATTCTTATGATGGCCGGCTTCCTGGCCTAGAGGTTAGCGACTTTTCTCCATACTCTCGTAAGTAACGTGACGACGGTGAGAATCGGCAGTGGTTTGAATCGCATCGGTAACTTACGGGGTATGTGAGCCGGCCGCTCAGAAAGCAGTGGCAAACTACTGGGCGTAATCTTGCCAAGAAATCAACAATCAGCTGAAATATGTTGATGTTGACAGCAATGTCCTGTAAAGGATATGCAATATTTTTTTTTTGATTCTTATGATGACACTGTTTCTAGTAATGTCGGTGAGACATAAACATGAAGTTTTCTTATGATGACAATGTTTCTGGTAATTTCAGAGGGACATAAACATTAAGTTTTCTCATGAAACTGCTTCTGGTAATGTCAAAGAGACAGAGAGTTTATCCATGATCAGAAAGTGTGACAAGTCAGTGAGACAAACACATTCAGCTATGCCCTGATGGCAAATGTTTGGAGTGTCAGAGAGTGAAAAGCATTGAGTGTTCATGTGATCACAAACTGGTAATACTGTCAAGAGACAGCCGCACCATTTCTTCGTAGTTATCATTCACATTGTTCATTTTCCCTTGCAGCAGAGATTGACTCTAGAAATGCATTTACACTGTCTGGCATAGTAAGACATTGTTGGACCTGCCAATTCATATTACTTTCATTAGTCTGAAGACTTGTGAATTTTCTTAACATTTCACTCCATTCCAGATTTGTAACCCGCACATAAACTTATTCTAGGATACATAAAAGTAGTGGTTTCCCCTTGCCTTCCACATGTATGTGGGTGGTTTATGACCTATGCTGTTGAGGTGTCCAGTTGTCAGGATAAGGAGTGCCCTGATCTGCTCAGGTGCAGTTGCCCATTTATTCAGACAGACACTCTGTTTCCTGAACTACATTTAACACATCCTTGTGTGTTGCTACTTCTCTACCACTAGTTGGTGCCTTCTCTACCACTAGGAGGAGGAGCTGAGATCTTATAGACATTTCTCACATCCTCCGGAGCTTGATACTGCACATATACTGAACAACTATCAGCACAGCACTCACTACCATTGCTGGAAAGTGTTCTGATGACTTGCCCAGGCAGTTGCTTCAGTGTGTCAACTCTGAGAGGAAAATGCCTTGCCTTAACTGGGGTTGAAGCCCAGGTCATGTGGTCGTATACATCCAGCTCAAGCATTTATTTTCTTTCCAGTCCGGGTCATAATTTCAGACACAGTTTTCTCGCCATTGTTCTCTTTCTGAAGATGTGGCTGGTCATTTTTTAATCTTTTATGCAGGGAAGCAATCTTCCTTTGCTGAAAACTCAGACAATTGATTACAAGTAGTTTACAGAAATGATCCAGTCGCTCATTCATGCAGTCTGACAAATGATACTGATAGACATATTGGTAGGCAGATAGTTTATAGAAATTATCTAGTCACTCATACATGATGTCTGGCAAATGATACTTATTGATATATTGGTAGACAGGTAGTTTACAGAAATTATCCAGTAGTTCATTCATGCAGTCTGACAAATGATACTGTTATACATATTGATAGACAGGTAGTTTATAGAAATTATCCAGTCAATCAACCATACAGTCTGACAAATGATACTGATAGACATATTGATAGACAGGTAGTTTATAGAAATTATCAAGTCAATCAACCATACAGTCTGACAAATGATACTGATAGACATATTGATAGACAGGTAGTTTATAGAAATTATCCAGTCAATCAACCATGCAGTCTGACAAATGATACTGATAGACATATTGATAGACAGGTAGTTTATAGAAATTATCCAGTCAATCAACCATACAGTCTGACAAATGATACTGATAGACATATTGATAGACAGGTAGTTTATAGAAATTATCCAGTCAATCAACCATACAGTCTGACAAATGATACTGATAGACATATTGATAGACAGGTAGTTTATAGAAATTATCCAGTCAATCAACCATGCAGTCTGACAAATGATACTGATAGACATATTGATAGACAGGTAGTTTATAGAAATTATCCAGTCAATCAACCATACAGTCTGACAAATGATACTGATAGACATATTGATAGACAGGTAGTTTATAGAAATTATCCAGTCAATCAACCATGCAGTCTGACAAATGATACTGATAGACATATTGATAGACAGGTAGTTTATAGAAATTATCCAGTCAATCAACCATACAGTCTGACAAATGATACTGATATACATATTGATAGACATGTAGTTTATAGAAATTATCCAGTCTATCAACCATGCAGTCTGATAAATGATACAGATGGACAGGTAGGTAGACACACATGCAGACAAGTAGTTATTTAAGTGATAAGTATGTAGGCAGGCAGGCAGTTAGGTAAATAGATCAGTATGTAGGTTGGTATGTAGGTTAAGATGTAGGTAGGTTGATAGATGGATGGATAGACAGATAATCAGCAGTCAAAGAGCTTTGATGTTTTGTTTTGCAGGATCTATGTATGGCATCTGTGTTCATTATAAATGGAAGCAAATTACATGTGTGTAGAATATCCGGCTCAAAACATGGTCACAACATGCAGATTATTGTTTTATCTCACATTATGCCAGTGATTTTGTCTGTTTTAAAGAATTGTTGTATTTATGCACATTTAAACCTGAACTGTTTGACATGTACCTGATGGTTATGTTGATTTTACTTTGAAATATTTTTATGATCTTTGTATTGTGCTTTTCATCATCATTATCATTTTCATGATAACCCCTTTAAAAGCCACTTTCACTCTTGTCTGTCTTATGCAGTTACTTATCTCTACCAATCCCATGCAGTTGTTACTGTAACTCTGTCCCATGCAGTTATTTTTATTTATTGTTTTATTATTTATTGTGGGTTCCAAATGTTGCTGTATGTAGCCGAGGCGCGGTGTTGGGGTGAGCGCCCAACATTGCTCAAATACCTCAATGGCTCGTGAATACATAACCTATGCAGCAAAAGTCCAACTCCTGGCCTTCACGTGGCGGGCCTGTTTAAACTAACAGGAGAAGGGGCGACGGCGAGTCTCTGGCGCCGGAAAATAACCAGTATGCTCTAGATGTGTATGCACGGACATGCATGCGCAGACAGGCGTGTGCGCGCGTACACATCTACACTCGAGTGAGACCACAGTCTGCTCTAGCAAAGAAAGGTGCTGAAGACGGAGGCAACCAGCCAAGAGGCGCACCACAGAAATCAGGATGCCACGCAATCACGCAAAATGGAATATGTCGACTACTGCTAATCGTTATGGTGCTCGCCCTGCTTTGGACCCCCAGGCAGGTGCAGTGCCGGGCCCTATGTCTCGAAAGGGTCCAACCTCAACTACTGGAGGTCCTTCTCAGATGTCCTGTGGAGCTAGGGGACATGAGAATAGGACGACTGGCCATACTAAACTAAGACTTAAAATAATGCACTGGAATGCGGAGGGAGTCAGCAACAAAAAAGTTGAATTAGAAAACATCCTGGACAAAGAGAAAGTAAGCATATGTTGCTTGCAAGAAACTCACCTCAATGAAAATATAGCCTTCAAAATCAGAGGCTACCAGTGTTACCGATCTGACCGAAAGAACAGGCGAAAAGGTGGGATACTGACCCTTGTAAGAAATAACATCATGGCTTCCCAAATCAAAGTCTACATGGAAGGGGCTGAGTATCAGACACTTAAACTTAAGACAGGTAATACAGATCTACATCTGATCAATTACTACTGTCCAAGTGACCGCCCACAGGCACTGGACACTCTACCACTAAAAGAAAAAATGATTGTGTGTGGCGATTTCAACAGCCACTCGCAGAGCTGGGGCTATGATCACATGGACCAGAGAGGAGAGAGACTGGAAGACTGGCAAGATGAGAATAGATTCATGTTGATTAACAAGCCGTCCGACCCACATACTTTCTACTCGAGATCATGGCACTCTTCAACTACACCTGACCTGGCTTTTCATTCACCAGACCTGGAGTGGAACATTACACGAACTGTTGGGAAACAACTTGGTGGCAGTGACCATCGGCCAGTCTTTCTAACCGTAGAAAATGAGCTTGTAAGTGAAAGCAGCACCCTCTCGAGGTGGAACTACAAGAAAGCAGACTGGGCAATGTACAAGCATCGCACCAGCATACTGGTTAGAAACCTGAACACTGAGAAAGACATAAATAAAGCAGTTGAAGAGTTTGGGAAATGCATACTACAGGCAGCGCGAGAAACAGTACCAAGAGGAGCCCGTAAACAATATAAACCCTACTGGAGTAGTGAACTGGAACAGTTGCATAATGATGTTGAAGTGTGTAGAAAGCAAGCAGAGGCCACACCCAGCCAAGAGCACCACAATAAATTCCAGCATGCAAAAGCCAAATTTCAAAGGGCCAAGCTGCAGGCTAGACGGAAAAGCTGGCAGGAGAAAACGGAGTCTCTGAACTTTGAAAGAGACACAAGGAAATTGTGGAAGCTAATAAAACAGCTTAATGACGAGGGCACAGGGAGAAACTCAAAAATTGCACTACATAAAGATGGAAAAATCTTAACAAGAAAGCAAGCAGCTGACCATTTTGCGGACTCGTTCGCACAAGATAGCAATATCAAAATTAGTCCAGAGAATCAACAAGAGATTCGAGAGAAACGACAACATACAGGACAGAAGGAAATAGTACATGAGGTTCTGGAGGCACCCATCACAATCAGCGAACTGGAGCTAGCCATATCAAAACTGAAAATGAGAAAGTCACCAGGAGCTGATGGTATCTCCAATGAAATGATCAGGAACCTAGGAACAGAGGCCAAAACAAAGCTGTTGCAGATCTTCAATAACAGCTGGACCTTAGGCAGTGTTCCACAAGCCTGGAGAGAAGCAATCATGATACCCCTCCTAAAATCAGGGAAAGATGGTTCCATTGCCTCTAGCTACAGACCAATTAGCCTCACCAGCTGTCTCTGCAAAACACTGGAGCGCATCATCAATCACAGACTGCAGTGGTACATTGAAAGTAAAAACATCCTTGTGCCACAGCAGGCTGGCTTTAGGCAGTGCTACTCTACGGAAGATCAGACAACCTACCTCTCTCAAGAAATTGAGGATGCATTCCAAGAGAAGAAGCTGGTGCTTGCGGCATGGATAGATCTGAAGAAAGCCTTTGACAAAGTCTGGAAAGAAGGTCTGATGAAGAAACTGAGAAACTGCAAAGTCAATGGAAGAATGTACAAATGGGTGAAAGCATACTTGCACAACAGAAGAGCCCGAGTACAGATAGACGGACTCAAGAGCAAGAAAGTACTACTGCGTCACGGTGTCCCCCAGGGCGGAGTCTTGTCCCCCACACTTTTTCTAATCTTCATCAATGATCTTGTTGCTCACCTACCGCATGGAATTAAAGCGGCAATGTACGCTGATGACCTGGTTCTATGGAGCACAAATGAATATGCATCAGTGGCCACCAGATTGCTACAAAGAGCTGTAGATACATTTGCTGCATGGGCAAATAGATGGTGTGTCAGCATAAACACTGACAAGTGCAGCACCACCCTATTTACCCTCTCTCCAAAACAAAAGGCAGGGATCATCCAGATAAATGGAACACCCCTAAGAGAAGATAAAGAACCAACATACCTTGGAGTAACATTTGATGGCAAGCTGACATGGAGAAAGCACATCAACAAAGCAGTAGCAAAAGCCAGAAGGAAAATAGCCATCCTGAGAAAGCTAAGTGGAACCACATGGGGAGCCAGTACGAAAATACTTAGCAAAGTTTACCAACAGAGCATACGACCACACCTGGAATATGGGTCAACTGCGTGGTGTTCAGCATCAAATACCACACTACAAGAGCTGGACAAGGTGCAAAATCAAGCACTTAGAGTCACCACAGGAGGGATGAGATCAACCCCTATAGTGGAAATGGAGAAGATGGGGAGGACACAGGCACTGAGTGAGCGCAGAGATACGAAAACGCTAATACAAGCTGAAAAGTTCCTCAGCTTGCCAGGCCACCCTATGAAGAACAGATTTGAAAACCTAGCTATGGGGCGGTTGAAAAGAAGTAGTTTTATCCACCAGGCCAAACGACTCTGCAGAGAAACCACTGATCTGCCCACAGTTGGTATCCCCCTAACAACTATTCCAGAGCGAACTCCATGGAAAGATGAGCATAGACTATCATTACAAATCCAGACAAAAGTGAGAGGAATATTTGACAAGGAAGAACAGAACAGCGTGCAGCGCAGAACAGCCACTCTCAGCTTCCTTGATGAAGAATACCCACAGGACCTCTGGATCCGAGTCTACACAGATGGGTCAGCACAAAATGCTGTTCGAAATGGAGGAGCGGGAGTGTACATAGAATACCCAAATAATACTAGGGACACAGCCAGAGTACCGACAGGAAAGTACTGCCATAACTATGATGCCGAAATTGAGGCAATCAAGATAGCAACAGAGAAATTACTAAATAACAGCAATGGTACACAACCTGTGGTGCTACTAACAGATGCAAAATCAGTACTCGAGGCGCTCCTCTCTGGGAAATTGCCAGTACTAAGGACACTACTTTCTGAACTTAGCAGTCAGCATAAAGTCACCATACAGTGGATACCATCCCACTGTGGAGTACCCGGAAACGACAGAGCTGATCAATTGGCTAAGGAAGGAGCCAAAGAGGAACAGCCTGATGTGCCCGTTACATACCACCAAAAGAAAAGAATGATCAAATCAGTCAGAAAGCCACCAAAACCTGCTCAAGATGACTACCACATTATGGACAGACCAGAACAAGTCATTATTCTGCGCCTCAGAACAGGACACAATAGATTACGCAACCACATGTATACAAAATTCAAGATTGGTGAAACAGCCATGTGCACATGTGGATTGGCGTCGCAGACAGCAGAGCACATACTCCAAGACTGCCCAAAATATAACATATCTAGGCAAACCTTCTGGCCTAGAGAGACGACGGTGGAAGATAAACTCTATGGACCACTGTGTGAACTGAAAAAAACAGTTCAATTCATGCAAGAGACGACATTGCAGATATAGACATATTTCAAGCGAACGAAAGAAGAAGAAGAATTATTTATTGTTTTGTTATTCACTTTTTATGAATATTTTACTTTCATAGTGTAATGTCTGCTTGTGACAAAACCACCACAGGTTTGTATTGTGTTGCTGGATCTACTTGTCTGTGGTGGAACATTTGTTTACTTGACTTGGTTTTATTGTGGTTCAGATGTCACTGGAGCTGACAGCTGGGACATGTTTCTGGGTTTCCCTAGTGTGTTTCCTGTCACATGGTGTGTCAATGTTTGACAGAGACTAGACTGTGTGTAGGGTGGTGACAATTGTATGCTTGGTTGTGAATAACAAAGTACTCAACAAACTAAGAGTGAGCAGTGTGTTAATGAATGAGGTAGAGCTTAACAAATAGTCGTTTCTGGTAACATAAAAGGGCATAATACCGTGTCAAACATGCTGGGCATACAAGCAAATAGGAGATCACTGTTTAAATGGGAAGGCAATATGTTAGACATCCTACTGTTGAGATCTCTATAAGACTTGTTTGTAGATAACAAATCAGCGCACTTCATTCTTTTGATGGATGTGAATGCTTTGGGACTAGTGGTACTCTACACCTGTCTCAGAGACTATATCTAGTGTACTCTACATATGTCTCAGAGACTCTAGTGGAATCAGTCTGCATCATCTTGGCCAGAGACAGAAATTGCTGCAGATCCATAGCTTGTGATCTGTGGAGTGAAGATTGCAACTGACCTGACAGAAAGCAGTTATTAACTGATACAGAATGTATGAGCAGACAAATTATCATTTAGCAGGTCTTTGCAGAACATTGATCTCATATAACAAGATGAAAAGATTCTCAATTCAGGTTTCCTGGCTTATTACTTTTAGTCTTCAATGTCCAGTGTCCATTTTCTTGCTGGCGAATCCCTGCCTCATCCTCCAGACCCATGCCTTCCATCATAGTCAACCAATACAAAACTGGTGCCATCAGCTGCTGCACGCTGAGGGAGATACTGGGGAGGGGACCTGACCACCGTGCAGTGAGGGTCATCTGACGACCAACTACACCGTGCAGTGAGGGTCATCTGACGACCAACTACACCGTGCAGTGAGGGTCATCTGACGACCAACTACACCGTGCAGTGAGGGTCATCTGACCACCAACTACACCGTGCAGTGAGGGTCATCTGACCACCAACTACACCGTGCAGTGAGGGTCATCTGACCACCAACTAATGCCTTCCATTACTGTTATTTCAAACCAGGTGGTTTTAATGCTGCCAAAGTATTTCAGTTTCCCAGACATTCTGTTTATGAGCCAGTCTTCTTCCATGTTCAGATCTTGCAGAATGTCCATATTCTTCTTTTTCCGCAGTATTCTTCTCTGTCCACAGTATTCTTCTTTCAATGTGCAGTGAGCTTTAGGGCAGTTGTTCATTGTTAATAGTGATTTTTGGTTGGCAAATAGTTTTGTCTGTAATAAATTGCATCTGTTGTTTCATCCACCGAGATACCCAATGAGTGCTATGGTTGTTTATGAACCAAAGGGCGATTTGTAAAAAAAAAACTTGCAGGAAGTTTAGGATACCAGCTTTTTTTTTATTTTTGGTATTGAAGTTCTAAGTTAAACTTCCTGCGCTGATGATGTGTGTTAAGACTTCCTGTAGTGAATATCTGTGCAAGACTTCATGTAGTGAAGGTCTGTGTTAAACTTCGGCACTGAAGATCTCTGTTAGACATCCTGCTGTTGAGATCTATGTAAGACTTGTTTGTAGATAACAAATCAGCACACTTCATTCTTTTAGTGGATGTGAATGCTTCGGGAATAGTAGTACTCTACACCTGTCTCAGAGATCTAGTGTACTCTACACCTGTCTCAGAGATTCTCACTCTACATGTCTCACAAGCTCTATCTAATGAAGTGCAATTCTTATGTCTTTATTGTAATGCTAGACTTTTCTTCATCAAAAAGTATGTAATTTTTTGGGTAAAATTTCATGTTGGAAGAGTGATTTTGAGAGACTACACACTGACATACAAATGCCAAGTCCACAGCATCAATATCTCTGTTTCTGTTTGTTTTATATAAATTCACTGAAAGGGATTGACAGTAGTTTTCAACAGTGGGACTACATCGTAACATGACTGGCAACAACACACCCAGCCAACACTGTGTATATGGGTTCATAATTATTCTTCATATTTATCATCTGTTGTGTGTTGTGTATAGAATGTCTGTATTACTTGCGTATAGAATGTCTGTATCTGAATTCTTTCTGTGCCAGTCTTATAGCTGTTTGGGTGAAATGTTGCACATTGGCAAATTTTGTATGTCTAATGCAAGTGTATATAGTAAAACTTTGACTGAATATCTCTGTTGTAATGCATAAGGTGTACATTTGATATTGGTAAGTTCTTTAGGCGAAACGTTGTGATATCTTCTACTTAAATATGTAAATGAAAGTAATTCTGGCACACGGGATACCATATCTTAGTCACACAGGACGCCATATCTCAGTCACACAGGATGCCATATCTCAGTCACACAGGATGCCATATCTCAGCCACACAGGCAGTCCTGTGGCACATACTACCTTTGTGTTGTGAAGTATTAGCCTTTCACTTATTCTAGATTATGAAATAAGAAGATGGGGTGGCCAACTCCCTTTTTCGCTACTTTGCCTGCCAATAATATTCTATCCAGGACAAGTTTCATGAGGCTAGATCAATCCCAGAGCCGTACAGGTGGGAAGGAAGAGTCATGCCACTACTGGCAATTGAACCCAGATTTCTGTGTTAGTGAATTAGCATACTATCCACTATACTACTACGCCACTTGACTCAAAAGTGCAAACATAAATATTTCATATGCCATGTAGATTCGTGATGGTGTAGGGGTTAAACACTAGCTTATCATCACAGTGGTTGTGGGATTCATCCAGGAAACAGACTAGACTTTAGACTGACTTTGTATCTTCCTTTTATAGTCCATGCTGGGTGGTGTTGGTGATCATGTCTGTCCACAGCCCTCTGTCTCTTGTGCTACAAATCATTTCTGCTATCGGCATTTCTCCAAGCCATGATGTCAGATTGCCCTCCAAGCCATGATGTCAAATTGTCCTCCAAGTCATGATGTCAAATTGTCCTCCAAGTCATGATGTCAAATTGTCCTCCAAGCCATGATGTCAGATTGTCGAGATTTGTCTCTCTTGGTCTCCCCTGCCTCTTCTCCCCTTCAACCTTCCCGTTGTGATGACAAATTCCAGCTCTCCCCTTCTCATGACACACCGAAAGAATGTGGACCGTCTTCTTCTCATGGGCGTAACCAGTTCTCTTTGTGAGTTAGCTTCTTTCAAGATGTCTTAACTGCTCTTTCTACCCATCCATGGTGTTCTCACCATCCTTCTATTAAAAACAGCTTTGACATAATTCCTTACTTGTCTGCAATTTGTCCATGATTTGCTTCCATATATCAAAATTGGCTCAGTATAGCTTTAAGAGCTCTTCTCCTCACCTGAATTGACAAAGATAAATTGCAGAGAATATTCTTCATATTGTGAAGTTCTTCCATCTGTCTTTGTATGGGAACATGTCAATAACTATATGCTGATAACAAGATGTCTACTCTATAGCCCCATCCAGCCCTTGTGAGCCGTGAGGAATCTCTGGCTACTTTGATTGTTTCAAGTGGTTTCTGAATGCTTTGGCTGTTGGGATCCTCTGTGTCAAGCCCATCGATCTTTACTCTGTTTTCTTACATATTTACATGTTGTCAGAGCATAATGAGGAAATCTGGCTTCCCATTTGTCCCTCCCACCCTCTCTGTTACCCTTTGAAAATAAAGATTGTTCGTTCGTTCCTTATTACCCACTTCCGCTTCCCATCCATTTGTCTCTAACTCCCTCCCTTGTTCCCCATCACCACTCGCATCCATTTGTCTCTAACTCCCTCCCTTGTTCCCCACCACCACTCACATCCATTTGTCTCTAACTCCCTCCCTTGTTCCCCACCACCACTCACATCCATTTGTCTCTAACTCCCTCCCTTGTTCCCCACCACCACTCGCATCCATTTGTCTCTAACTCCCTCCCTTGTTCCCCATCACCACTCGCATCCATTTGTCTCTAACTCCCTCCCTTGTTCCCCACCACCACTCACATCCATTTGTCTCTAACTCCCTCCCTTGTTCCCCACCACCACTCACATCCATTTGTCTCTAACTCCCTCCCTTGTTCCCCACCACCACTCACATCCATTTGTCTCTAACTCCCTCCCTTGTTCCCCACCACCACTCGCATCCATTTGTCTCTTAACTCCCTCCCTTGTTGCCACTCTACTCCCACCCATCTCTCTCTCTCTCTCTCTCTCTCTCTCCTTTATTCCCCCACTCTGCTCCCACCAATTTGTATCTCTCTTAATCCCCCACTCTACTCCCACCCATTTGTATCTCCCTCCCTTGTCCCCCACTCTTCTCTCACCTATTTGTCTCTCCCTCTCTCTCTTGTTCCTTGCTGGTCCTCTCACCCTGTGTTTGTCTTTCTCTCCATCTAACCTGGATCAATATGCCTTACCTCAGCTACACAGAGAAACAGGATTCCTCACACTATGTTAAGAGGTAATAGCATTAACAATTCTCTCACCATGTATGAAGTCTCCCCTCACAGAACTCTCTCAGAAAATACCTGTTTTCCCCAGGACCTGCCATAGTGAGACTTGTACAACCATTGTGTTCTAGTTTCCTGTCTGACAGTTTCCCACTTCAGTTTGCTTCTGTCTGCTGTTGTACACATAACTGAAATTATCTATGCACCAGTCTGGGGCGGGTCAACCTCACAGTGAAGGCAAGAAATCATTAAGTATTTACATTGACATAGGCTGCAGTAAACTGCTATTCTGTAGAGCAGTGGTTCTCAACCTTTTTTGGCCCATGCACCCCTTCACCATATGTTAAGAACGTTATCTATCCCACCCCCACCCCTTTCGTATTTCCTCCCTATAAATCTCTCTTCCCCCCCCCCCTCCCCCATAGTATACGTAAGAATAGAAGCTACATTTAATAACACATACTAGAACAAGTCTACATAGTAGATGTCTACATAAATCATGATTTGCGGGTCTACTTACGTTATAAAACGAATTTCAGAAGGGCGAGAATTACAGAACTGTAAAGTATGGAGGAAAAAACAATATCAAATATTAACATGGTCTTGAAATAATCTTAAACTTCCCCCCCCCCCCCCCCCCTCTCCCCCCTTTGAAACCCTAACATTCTGGGGAGGAAGAAGGGGGGGGGGAATTCTCCACCAGTTGAGAAGCACTACTGTAGAGATTAGCTGGCGACTCTACAGTAGTGTTTAGGTTGTGGAGATGTGCAGGTACAGGGGGATCAGGGCCATGGACAGTATTGATTGGAATGAAACATAATCTACTGACAAGATAGGAACAGTGGCAAATATTGAGTAGACCATGAATATCTGTAGTGTAAAGTTAGTGTAAGGGAGATAAGAACAGTGTCAGGTATTGCGTAGATGCTAATGTAAGGAAGATCAAAACAATTTCCAGTATTGAGTAGATATTGGAGATATTTGAGGAAGATAGAACTATAAGCAGATATTGGGTAGATGGTCTGCTAGGAAGTAGATCATTAAGTTGTTGAGTCCTTTAGCTGATTTTAAATTATAATCATGCTTTACAGTGGCTTTCTCTAATGGTCATTGATGTCATAAAACAAATCAGCCTTCTTGTGTGTATAGTTTGTAGTAATTATATGTGTTCATTTAGTTATTCTAGAGCATTACAGCTGGCTTTGTTTTCAGTTTAGCTTCTTTGTTTTAATTCTACTGTATCACCTCTTAGAAGCAACAGAGATGTGGTTCCTCAGACGATTGTTGCGAATTCCTTGGACTGCCAGAGTAACTAACGATGACTGCCTGATACAGGCTAATGAAACTAGAACACTATATACAACAATAAGAAAGAGACAAACAGCTTTCTTTGGTCATGTAATGAGAAGAGAGGCATTGGAGAACATCGTGACAACTGGAAAGATCGAGGGGAAGAGAGGCAGAGGCAGACCAAGAGAAATGATGCTGGATGTATTGAGACAGTGGCACGGAGGAATATCAGCAGCAGAGTTGATCCAGAAAACCAAAGACCGATATCTGTGGAGAGCCACGAACGCCTACGCCAGCTGGCAGGGCACTTGATGGTGTATCAAACTATGTTTAACTTTTTGGGGAGATAGAGACACTGAGTATATGACATGTGCATCGTGCAGGAGATAGAAACAGTGAGTAGATGACGTGTGCATTGTGTGGGAGGTAGAAACAGTGAGTAGATGACATGTGCATTGTGTAGGAGATAAAAACAGTGAGTAGATGACATGTGCATCGTGCAGGAGATAGAAACAGTGAGTAGATGACATGTGCATTGTGTGGGAGATATAAACAGTGAGTAGATGATGTATGCATTGTGTGGGAGGTAGAAACTGAGTAGATGACATGTGCATTGTGTGGGAGGTAGAAACAGTGAGTAGATGACGTGTGCATTGTGTGGGAGATAGAAACAGTGATTACATGACGTATGCATTGTGTGGGAGGTAGAAACTCAGTAGGTGACATGTGCATTGTGTGGGAGGTAGAAACTGAGTAGATTACGTGTGCATTGTGTGGGAGGTAGAAACAGTGATTACATGACGTATGCATTGTGTGGGAGGTAGAAACTGAGTAGATGACGTGTGCATTGTGTGGGAGGTAGAAACAGTGATTACATGACGTATGCATTGTGTGGGAGGTAGAAACTGAGTAGATGACGTGTGCATTGTGTGGGAGGTAGAAACAGTGATTACATGACGTATGCATTGTGTGGGAGGTAGAAACTGAGTAGATGACGTGTGCATTGTGTGGGAGGTAAAAACTGAGTAGATGACGTGTGCATTGTGTGGGAGATAGAAACAGTGATTACATGACATATGCATTGTGTGGGAGGTAGAAACTGAGTAGATGACGTGTGCATTGTGTGGGAGGTAGAAACAGTGATTACATGACATATGCATTGTGTGGGAGGTAGAAACTGAGTAGATGACGTGTGCATTGTGTGGGAGGTAGAAACAGTGATTACATGACGTATGCATTGTGTGGGAGGTAGAAACTGAGTAGATGACGTGTGCATTGTGTGGGAGATAGAAACAGTGAGTAGATGACGTGTGCATTGTGTGGGAGGTAGAGACAGTAAGAGAAAGAAACAGCAAGTTGTGGGACTTTAATTGAATCTCAGTATTTATTAATGTCACTACTACCTTTGTAATAACCAGAGGCAAAATATGATCAAACATTCTGTCTGGTCTGTTAATAAACCCTCATGCAATGCCTTCTTTACATCCACTGGATCTATACTCCAACTTTTAATACCTTCTAAACACTGTCTATTCTTCACAGAAATAAGAGGGGTTGGGGGTAGCGAAGGAGCAGAAAGAAAGAAGGAGGAGGAATAACAGAGAGAGAGAGAAGTGACAGGGAATTAGTAGTGATGGAGAACTGAGAGAGAAATTGTCTTATGTCTACCTATATTTTGACTTTTCCTCAAACATAGACATAGAGAGGCAAAGGTTCCTGGGGGGTGTTTGCAATTAAAGGGGTTGCCATTTTTCCACCATTTTCATGCATATTGAATTGTTTCTTTTACAATGTATCTGTATAGTTTGCTTTGATTTGAGCATTTTAGTGTCACAAATTTACCATTATACTTGTTGAATTCCTGTGGCTGATTTGAATTCAAGTATTTTGCGCAGAGAAGTCTATGGATTGATGCCATACGTGTGTTTTGATAATGTATTTGTATATTTTGCCACAGTAAATTAAATCTGTAAATACTTAAGTAATCTCGGATTTTTGACTGTGAAAGAAGTTGTAGACATGTGGAAGTGTGACTTGGGAAGGAGTTTAGACTTGTGATAATTCTATTGTGATGGCAGGCTGAGACATGTGGACGGTCGAATGCCAGAATAGCCTAAGACACTTTAAAATGTTACTGTCAGAGCTGGTCAAGACACATTAAAATGTTACTGTCAGAGCTGGTCAAGACAACTAAAATGTTACTGTCAGAGCTGGTCAAGACACATTAAAATGTTACTGTCAGAGCTGGTTAAGACACATTAAAATGTTGCTGTCAGAGCTGGTCAAGACAACTAAAATGTTACTGTCAGAGCTGGTCAAGACACATTAAAATGTTACTGTCAGAGCTGGTCAAGACACATTATAATGTTACTGTTACAGCATCCTACGACATTAAAATGTTGTTGTGAGAGCAGCTACAACACATGGAACTGTGAATGCAAGAGAAACCAAAAACATGACAATGTAACTGTGAGAGCAGCCTAAGTAACATGAACATATTACTGTGGAAACAATAACATGAACATTTTACCATGGAAACAATAACATGAACATTTTACCATGGAAACAATAACATGAACATTTTACCATGGAAACAATAACATGAATATTTTACCTGAAAACAATAACGTGAACATTTTACCATGGAAACAATAACATGAACATTTTACCATGGAAACAATAACATGAATATTTTACCTGAAAACAATAACGTGAACATTTTACCATGGAAACAATAACATGAATATTTTACCGTGGAAACAAAAACATGAACATTTTACTGTGGAAACAGAAGCATGAATATTTTACTGTGGAAACCATAACATTAACATTTTACCATGGAAACCATAACATTAACATTTTACCATGGAAACAATAACATGAACATTTTACCATGGAAACAATAACATGAACATTTTACCATGGAAGCAATAACATTGTACCGTGGAAACAACAACATGAACATTTTACCATGGAAACAATAACATGAACATTTTACCATGGGAACAATAACATGAACATTTTACAGTGGTAACAACAACATGAACATTTTACTGTGGAAACAATAACATGAACATTTTACTGTGGGAACAATAACATGAACATTTTACTGTGGAAACAACAACATGAACATTTTACCGTGGGAACAACAACATGAACATTTTACCGTGGGAACAATAACATGAATATTTTAATGTGGAAACAATAACATGAACATTTTACCGTAGAAACAGAAGCATGAATATTTTACCATGGAAACAAAAGCATGAACATTTTACCATGGAAACAATAACATGAACATTTTGCCATGGAAACAATAACATGACCATTTTACCGTGGAAACAACAACATAAACATTTTACCATGGAAACAACAACATGAACATTTTATCATGGAAACAATAACATGAACATTTTAATGTAGAAACAATAACATGAACATTTTACCATGGAAACAATAACATGAACATTTTACTGTGGAAACAATAACATGAATATTTTACTGTGGAAACAAAAACATGAACATTTTACTGTGGAAACAAGCATGAATATTTTACTGTGGAAACAAAAGCATGAACGTTTTACCATGGAAACAATAACGAACATTTTAATGTGGAAACAATAACTTGAACATTTTACCATGGAAACAATAACGAAGATTTTACCATGGAAACAATAACGAACATTTTAATGTGGAAACAATAACTTGAACATTTTACCATGGAAACAATATCGAACATTTTAATGCGCAAAAACAAAAACATGACCATGTTATTATGGAAACAAAAACAATAAATTTTTCTGTGAAAAACAAAAGCATTAAAATTTTACTGTCAGATGTGTGAAAATAAAACTGAAAGGGAAGAATAAATAAGTTGCCAGCTTCTTCTTCTTCTTCTTCTTCCTTCCTTCCTTCCTTCCTTCCTTCCTTCCTTCCTTCCTTCCTTCCTTCCTTCCTTCCTTCCTTCCTTCCTTTCTTCCTTTCTTTCTTTCTTTCTTTCTTTCTTCTTCTTCTTCTTCTTCTTCTTCTTCACCTCATTCTCCTGCTCCACAATTTTTATATTGTTGGACGTTATTTGTATAGCGTCTGTTTATAGCATAGTTATGATATTGCACCTTTAGGTCGACACATTCTAGTATGCGTTGACCGGGTTAGCCTGCCTGGCTATGTGACTAAGGACAGAATAATTCTCCAGTAGATTGCACAAGGAGAATCTCAAAACAGCGCACAAACTCCCTGGCACTGACGAGGGTAGCTATGTGACTAGCACCACAGTCCAGCTGTGCCACAAATAAACAATAACAGTTCAGCTGTGCCACAAATAAACACAATAACAGTTCAGCTGTGCCACAAATAAACACAATAACAGTTCAGCAGTGCCACAAATAAACACAATAACAGTTCAGCTGTGCCACAAATAAACACAATAACAGTTCAGCTGTGCCACAAATAAACACAATAACAGTTCAGCTGTGCCACAAATAAACACAATAACAGTTCAGCAGTGCCACAAATAAACAATAACAGTTCAGCTGTGCCACAAATAAACACAATAACAGTTCAGCTGTGCCACAAATAAACACAATAACAGTTCAGCTGTGCCACAAATAAACACAATAACAGTTCAGCTGTGCCACAAATAAACACAATAACAGTTCAGCTGTGCCACAAATAAACACAATAACAGTTCAGCTGTGCCACAAATAAACAATAACAGTCCAGCAGTGCCACAAATAAACAATAACAGTTCAGCTGTGCCACAAATAAACACAATAACAGTTCAGCTGTGCCACAAATAAACACAATAACAGTTCAGCTGTGCCACAAATAAACACAATAACAGTTCAGCTGTGCAACAAATAAACACAATAACAGTTCAGCTGTGCCACAAATAAACACAATAACAGTTCAGCTGTGCCACAAATAAACAATAACAGTCCAGCAGTGCCACAAATAAACAATAACAGTTCAGCTGTGCCACAAATAAACACAATAACAGTTCAGCTGTGCCACAAATAAACACAATAACAGTTCAGCTGTGCCACAAATAAACACAATAACAGTTCAGCTGTGCCACAAATAAACACAATAACAGTTCAGCTGTGCCACAAATAAACACAATAACAGTTCAGCTGTGCCACAAATAAACACAATAACAGTTCAGCTGTGCCACAAATAAACACAATAACAGTTCAGCTGTGCCACAAATAAACACAATAACAGTTCAGCTGTGCCACAAATAAACACAATAACAGTTCAGCTGTGCCACAAATAAACACAATAACAGTTCAGCAGTGCCACAAATAAACAATAACAGTTCAGCTGTGCCACAAATAAACACAATAACAGTTCAGCTGTGCCACAAATAAACACAATAACAGTTCAGCTGTGCCACAAATAAACACAATAACAGTTCAGCTGTGCCACAAATAAACACAATAACAGTTCAGCTGTGCCACAAATAAACACAATAACAGTTCAGCTGTGCCACAAATAAACACAATAACAGTTCAGCTGTGCCACAAATAAACACAATAACAGTTCAGCTGTGCCACAAATAAACACAATAACAGTTCAACTGTGCCACAAATAAACACAATAACAGTTCAGCTGTGCCACAAATAAACACAATAACAGTTCAGCTGTGCCACAAATAAACACAATAACAGTTCAGCTGTGCCACAAATAAACACAATAACAGTTCAGCTGTGCCACAAATAAACACAATAACAGTTCAGCTGTGCCACAAATAAACACAATAACAGTTCAGCTGTGCCACAAATAAACACAATAACAGTTCAGCAGTGCCACAAATAAACAATAACAGTTCAGCTATGCCACAAATAAACACAATAACAGTTCAGCTGTGCCACAAATAAACACAATAACAGTTCAGCTGTGCCACAAATAAACACAATAACAGTTCAGCTGTGCCACAAATAAACACAATAACAGTTCAGCTGTGCCACAAATAAACACAATAACAGTTCAGCAGTGCCACAAATAAACACAATAACAGTTCAGCTGTGCCACAAATAAACACAATAACAGTTCAGCTGTGCCACAAATAAACACAATAACAGTTCAGCTGTGCCACAAATAAACACAATAACAGTTCAGCTGTGACACAAATAAACACAATAACAGTTCAGCTGTGCCACAAATAAACACAATAACAGTTCAGCTGTGCCACAAATAAACACAATAACAGTTCAGCTGTGCCACAAATAAACACAATAACAGTTCAGCTGTGCCACAAATAAACAATAACAGTTCAGCGGTGCCACAAATAAACACAATAACAGTTCAGCTGTGCCACAAATAAACACAATAACAGTTCAGCTGTGCCACAAATAAACACAATAACAGTTCAGCAGTGCCACAAATAAACAATAACAGTTCAGCTGTGCCACAAATAAACACAATAACAGTTCAGCTGTGCCACAAATAAACACAATAACAGTTCAGCTGTGCCACAAATAAACACAATAACAGTTAAGCTGTGCCACAAATAAACACAATAACAGTTCAGCTTTGCCACAAATAAACACAATAACAGTTCAGCAGTGCCACAAATAAACACAATAACAGTTCAGCTGTGCCACAAATAAACACAATAACAGTTCAGCTGTGCCACAAATAAACACAATAACAGTTCAGCAGTGCCACAAATAAACAATAACAGTTCAGCTGTGCCACAAATAAACACAATAACAGTTCAGCTGTGCCACAAATAAACACAATAACAGTTCAGCTGTGCCACAAATAAACACAATAACAGTTCAGCTGTGCCACAAATAAACACAATAACAGTTCAGCTGTGCCACAAATAAACACAATAACAGTTCAGCTGTGCCACAAATAAACACAATAACAGTTCAGCAGTGCCACAAATAAACAATAACAGTTCAGCTGTGCCACAAATAAACACAATAACAGTTCAGCTGTGCCACAAATAAACACAATAACAGTTCAGCTGTGCCAAAAATAAACACAATAACAGTTCAGCTGTGCCACAAATAAACACAATAACAGTTCAGCTGTGCCACAAATAAACACAATAACAGTTCAGCTGTGCCACAAATAAACACAATAACAGTTCAGCTGTGCCACAAATAAACACAATAACAGTTCAGCTGTGCCACAAATAAACACAATAACAGTTCAACAGTGCCACAAATAAACAATAACAGTTCAGCTGTGCCACAAATAAACACAATAACAGTTCAGCTGTGCCACAAATAAACACAATAACAGTTCAGCTGTGCCACAAATAAACACAATAACAGTTCAGCTGTGCCACAAATAAACACAATAACAGTTCAGCTGTGCCACAAATAAACACAATAACAGTTCAGCAGTGCCACAAATAAACACAATAACAGTTCAGCTGTGCCACAAATAAACACAATAACAGTTCAGCTGTGCCACAAATAAACACAATAACAGTTCAGCTGTGCCACAAATAAACACAATAACAGTTCAGCTGTGCCACAAATAAACACAATAACAGTTCAGCTGTGCCACAAATAAACACAATAACAGTTCAGCTGTGCCACAAATAAACACAATAACAGTTCAGCTGTGCCACAAATAAACAATAACAGTTCAGCTGTGCCACAAATAAACACAATAACAGTTCAGCTGTGCCACAAATAAACACAATAACAGTTCAGCTGTGCCACAAATAAACACAATAACAGTTCAGCAGTGCCACAAATAAACAATAACAGTTCAGCTGTGCCACAAATAAACACAATAACAGTTCAGCTGTGCCACAAATAAACACAATAACAGTTCAGCTGTGCCACAAATAAACACAATAACAGTTCAGCTGTGCCACAAATAAACACAATAACAGTTCAGCTGTGCCACAAATAAACACAATAACAGTTCAGCAGTGCCACAAATAAACACAATAACAGTTCAGCTGTGCCACAAATAAACACAATAACAGTTCAGCTGTGCCACAAATAAACACAATAACAGTTCAGCTGTGCCACAAATAAACACAATAACAGTTCAGCTGTGCCACAAATAAACACAATAACAGTTCAGCTGTGCCACAAATAAACACAATAACAGTTCAGCTGTGCCACAAATAAACACAATAACAGTTCAGCAGTGCCACAAATAAACAATAACAGTTCAGCAGTGCCACAAATAAACAAAATAACAGTTCAGCTGTGCCACAAATAAACACAATAACAGTTCAGCTGTGCCACAAATAAACACAATAACAGTCCAGCTGTGCCACAAATAAACACAATAACAGTTCAGCTGTGCCACAAATAAACACAATAACAGTTCAGCTGTGCCACAAATAAACACAATAACAGTCCAGCTGTGCCACAAATAAACACAATAACAGTTCAGCAGTGCCACAAATAAACACAATAACAGTCCAGCAGTGCCACAAATAAACACAATAACAGTTCAGCAGTGCCACAAATAAACACAATAACAGTCCAGCAGTGCCACAAATAAACACAATAACAGTCCAGCAGTGCCACAAATAAACAATAACAGTCCAGCAGTGCCACAAATAAACAATAACAGTTCAGCAGTGCCACAAATAAACAATAACAGTTCAGCAGTGCCACAAATAAACAATAACAGTCCAGCAGTGCCACAAATAAACACAATAACAGTCCAGCAGTGCCACAAATAAACACAATAACAGTCCAGCAGTGCCACAAATAAACACAATAACAGTCCAGCAGTGCCACAAATAAACACAATAACAGTCCAGCAGTGCCACAAATAAACAATAACAGTCCAGCAGTGCCACAAATAAACAATAACAGTTCAGCAGTGCCACAAATAAACAATAACAGTCCAGCAGTGCCACAAATAAACAATAACAGTCCAGCAGTGCCACAAATAAACACAACAACAGTCCAGCAGTGCCACAAATAAACAATAACAGTTCAGCAATGCCACAAATAAACAATAACAGTCCAGCAATGCCACAAATAAACACAATAACAGTTCAGCAATGCCACAAATAAACACAATAACAATTTAGCAGTGCCACAAATAAACAATAACAGTCCAGCAATGCCACAAATAAACACAATAACAGTTCAGCAATGCCACAAATAAACAATAACAGTCAGCAGTGCCACAAATAAACACAATAACAGTCCAGCAGTGCCACAAATAAACAATAACAGTTCAGCAGTGTCACAAATAAACAATAACAGTCCAGCAGTGCCACAAATAAACACAATAACAGTTCAGCAGTGCCACAAATAAACACAATAACAGTCCAGCAATGCCACAAATAAACACAATAACAGTCCAGCAGTGCCACAAATAAACACAATAACAGTTCAGCAGTGCCACAAATAAACAATAAACGTCCAGCAGTGCCACAAATAAACAATAACAGTCCAGCAGTGCCACAAATAAACACAATAACAGTCCAGCAGTGCCACAAATAAACAATAACAGTCCAGCAGTGCCACAAATAAACACAATAACAGTTCAGCAGTGCCACAAATAAATACAATAACAGTTCAGCAGTGCCACAAATATACACAATAACAGTTCATCAGTGCCACAAATAAACAATAACAGTTCAGCAGTGCCACAAATAAACAATAACAGTCCAGCAGTGCCACAAATAAACAATAACAGTCCAGCAGTGCCACAAATAAACAATAACAGTCCAGCAGTGCCACAAATAAACACAATAACAGTCCAGCAGTGCCACAAATAAACAATAACAGTTCAGCAATGCCACAAATAAACACAATAACAATTTAGCAGTGCCACAAATAAACAATAACAGTCCAGCAATGCCACAAATAAACACAATAACAGTTCAGCAATGCCACAAATAAACAATAACAGTCCAGCAGTGCCACAAATAAACACAATAACAGTCCAGCAGTGCCACAAATAAACAATAACAGTCCAGCAATGCCACAAATAAACACAATAACAGTTCAGCAGTGCCACAAATAAACACAATAACAGTCCAGCAGTGCCACAAATAAACACAATAACAGTCCAGCAGTGCCACAAATAAACACAATAACAGTCCAGCAGTGCCACAAATAAACACAATAACAGTTCAGCAGTGCCACAAATAAACAATAAACGTCCAGCAGTGCCACAAATAAACAATAACAGTCCAGCAGTGCCACAAATAAACACAATAACAGTCCAGCAGTGCCACAAATAAACAATAACAGTCCAGCAGTGCCACAAATAAACACAATAACAGTTCAGCAGTGCCACAAATAAATACAATAACAGTTCAGCAGTGCCACAAATATACACAATAACAGTTCAGCAGTGCCACAAATAAACAATAACAGTTCAGCAGTGCCACAAATAAACAATAACAGTCCAGCAGTGCCACAAATAAACACAATAACAGTTCAGCAGTGCCACAAATAAACACAATAACAGTCCAGCAATGCCACAAATAAACAATAACAGTCCAGCAGTGCCACAAATAAACAATAACAGTCCAGCAGTGCCACAAATAAACAATAACAGTCCAGCAATGCCACAAATAAACACAATAACAGTTCAGCAGTGCCACAAATAAACACAATAGCAGTCCAGCAATGCCATAAATAAACATAATAACAGTCCAGCAGTGCCACAAATAAACACAATAACAGTCCAGCAGTGCCACAAATAAACAATAACAGTCCAGCAGTGCCACAAATAAACACAATAACAGTTCAGCAGTGCCACAAATAAACAATAAACGTCCAGCAGTGCCACAAATAAACAATAACAGTCCAGCAGTGCCACAAATAAACACAATAACAGTCCAGCAGTGTCACAAATAAACAATAACAGTCCAGCAGTGCCACAAATAAACACAATAACAGTTCAGCAGTGCCACAAATAAATACAATAACAGTTCAGCAGTGCCACAAATATACACAATAACAGTTCATCAGTGCCACAAATAAACAATAACAGTTCAGCAGTGCCACAAATAAACAATAACAGTCCAGCAGTGCCACAAATAAACAATAACAGTCCAGCAGTGCCACAAATAAACAATAACAGTCCAGCAGTGCCACAAATAAACACAATAACAGTCCAGCAATGCCACAAATAAACACAATAACAGTTCAGCAATGCCACAAATAAACACAATAACAATTTAGCAGTGCCACAAATAAACAATAACAGTCCAGCAATGCCACAAATAAACACAATAACAGTTCAGCAATGCCACAAATAAACAATAACAGTCCAGCAGTGCCACAAATAAACACAATAACAGTCCAGCAGTGCCACAAATAAACAATAACAGTCCAGCAATGCCACAAATAAACACAATAACAGTTCAGCAGTGCCACAAATAAACACAATAACAGTCCAGCAGTGCCACAAATAAACACAATAACAGTCCAGCAGTGCCACAAATAAACACAATAACAGTCCAGCAGTGCCACAAATAAACACAATAACAGTTCAGCAGTGCCACAAATAAACAATAAACGTCCAGCAGTGCCACAAATAAACAATAACAGTCCAGCAGTGCCACAAATAAACACAATAACAGTCCAGCAGTGCCACAAATAAACAATAACAGTCCAGCAGTGCCACAAATAAACACAATAACAGTTCAGCAGTGCCACAAATAAATACAATAACAGTTCAGCAGTGCCACAAATATACACAATAACAGTTCAGCAGTGCCACAAATAAACAATAACAGTTCAGCAGTGCCACAAATAAACAATAACAGTCCAGCAGTGCCACAAATAAACACAATAACAGTCCAGCAATGCCACAAATAAACAATAACAGTCCAGCAGTGCCACAAATAAACAATAACAGTCCAGCAGTGCCACAAATAAACAATAACAGTCCAGCAATGCCACAAATAAACACAATAACAGTTCAGCAGTGCCACAAATAAACACAATAGCAGTCCAGCAATGCCATAAATAAACATAATAACAGTCCAGCAGTGCCACAAATAAACACAATAACAGTCCAGCAGTGCCACAAATAAACAATAACAGTCCAGCAGTGCCACAAATAAACACAATAACAGTACAGCAGTGCCACAAATAAACACAATAACAGTTCAGCAGTGCCACAAATAAACACAATAACAGTCCAGCAGTGCCACGAATAAACACAATAACAGTTCAGCAGTGCCACAAATAAACACAATAACAGTCCAGCAGTGCCACAAATAAACAATAACAGTACAGCAGTGCCACAAATAAACAATAACAGTTCAGCAGTGCCACAAATAAACACAATAACAGTCCAGCAATGCCACAAATAAACACAATAACAGTTTAGCAGTGCCACAAATAAACACAATAACAGTCCAGCAGTGCCACAAATAAACAATAACAGTCCAGCAGTGCCACAAATAAACAATAACAGTTCAGCAGTGCCACAAATAAACACAATAACAGTCCACAATCAACACAATAACAGTCCATCAGTGCCACAAATAAACACAATAACATTCCAGCAGTGCCACAAATAAACAATAACAGTCCAGCAGTGCCACAAATAAACACAATAACAGTCCAGCAATGCCACAAATAAACACAATAACAGTCCAGCAGTGCCACAAATAAACAATAACAGTCCAGCAGTGCCACAAATAAACAATAACAGTCCAGCAGTGCCACAAATAAACAATAACAGTCCAGCAGTGCCACAAATAAACAATAACAGTCCAGCAGTGCCACAAATAAACAATAACAGTCCAGCAGTGCCACAAATAAACACAATAACAGTCCAGCAGTGCCACAAATAAACACAATAACAGTCCAGCAGTGCCACAAATAAACAATAACAGTCCAACAATGCCACAAACAAACACAATAACAGTTCAGCAATGCCACAAATAAACACAATAACAGTCCAGCAATGCCACAAATAAACACAATAACAGTTCAGCAATGCCACAAATAAACACAATAACAGTCCAGCAATGCCACAAATAAACAATAACAGTCCAGCAGTGCCACAAATAAACACAATAACAGTCCAGCAGTGCCACAAATAAATAACAGTCCAGCAGTGCCACAAATAAACACAATAACAGTTCAGCAGTGCCACAAATAAACACAATAACAGTTCAGCAGTGCCACAAATAAACAATAACAGTCCAGCAGTGCCACAAATAAACACAATAACAGTTCAGCAGTGCCACAAATAAACACAATAACAGTTCAGCAGTGCCACAAATAAACACAATAACAGTTCAGCAGTGCCACAAATAAACAATAACAGTTCAGCAGTGCCACAAATAAACAATAACAGTCCAGCAGTGCCACAAATAAACACAATAACAGTTCAGCAGTGCCACAAATAAACACAATAACAGTCCAGCAGTGCCACAAATAAACACAACAGTCCAGAAGTGCCACAAATAAACAATAACAGTACAGCAGTGCCACAAATAAACAATAACAGTCCAGCAGTGCCATAAATAAACACAATAACAGTCCAGCAATGCCACAAATAAACACAATAACAGTCCAGCAGTGCCACAAATAAACAATAACAGTTCAGCAGTGCCACAAATAAACAATAACAGTTCAGCAGTGCCACAAATAAACACAACAATTCAGCAGTGCCACAAATAAACACAATAACAGTTCAGCAGTGCCACAAATAAACACAATAACAGTCCAGCAGTGCCACAAATAAACACAATAACAGTTCAGCAGTGCCACAAATAAACACAATAACAGTCCAGCAGTGCCACAAATAAACAATAACAGTCCAGCAGTGCCACAAATAAACAATAACAGTTCAGCAGTGCCACAAATAAACACAATAACAGTCCAGCAATGCCACAAATAAACACAATAACAGTTCAGCAGTGCCTCAAATAAACACAATAACAGTCCAGCAGTGCTACAAATAAACAATAACAGTCCAGCAGTGCCACAAATAAACAATAACAGTTCAGCAGTGCCACAAATAAACACAATAACAGTCCAGCAGTGCCACAAATAAACAATAACAGTCCAGCAGTGCCACAAATAAACAATAACAGTCCAGCAGTGCCACAAATAAACAATAACAGTCCAGCAGTGCCACAAATAAACAATAACAGTCCAGCAGTGCCACAAATAAACACAATAACAGTCCAGCAGTGCCACAAATAAACACAACAGTCCAGCAGTGCCACAAATAAACAATAACAGTCCAGCAGTGCCACAAATAAACACAATAACAGTTCAGCAGGGCCACAAATAAACAATAACAGTCCATCAGTGCCACAAATAAACACAATAACAGTACAGCAGTGCCACAAATAAACAATAACAGTCCAGCAGTGCCACAAATAAACACAATAACAGTCCGCAATGCCACAAATAAACACAATAACAGTTCAGCAGTGCCACAAATAAACACAATAACAGTTCAGCAGTGCCACAAATAAACAATAACAGTTCAGCAGTGCCACAAATAAATAATAACAGTCCAGCAGTGCCACAAATAAACACAATAACAGTTCAGCAGTGCCACAAATAAACACAATAACAGTCCAGCAATGCCACAAATAAACACAATAACAGTCCAGCAGTGCCACAAATAAACAATAACAGTTCAGCAGTGCCACAAATAAACAATAACAGTTCAGCAGTGCCACAAATAAACACAATAACAATTCAGCAGTGCCACAAATAAACACAATAACAGTTCAGCAGTGCCACAAATAAACACAATAACAGTCCAGCAGTGCCACAAATAAACACAATAACAGTTCAGCAGTGCCACAAATAAACACAATAACAGTCCAGCAGTGCCACAAATAAACAATAACAGTCCAGCAGTGCCACAAATAAACAATAACAGTTCAGCAGTGCCACTAATAAACACAATAACAGTCCAGCAATGCCACAAATAAACACAATAACAGTTCAGCAGTGCCACAAATAAACACAATAACAGTCCAGCAGTGCCACAAATAAACAATAACAGTCCAGCAGTGCCACAAATAAACAATAACAGTTCAGCAGTGCCACAAATAAACACAATAACAGTCCAGCAATGCCACAAATAAACACAATAACAGTCCAGCAGTGCCACAAATAAACACAATAACAGTTCAGCAGTGCCACAAATAAACACAATAACAGTCCAGCAGTGCCACAAATAAACACAATAACAGTTCAGCAGTGCTACAAATAAACACAATAACAGTCCAGCAATGCCACAAATAAACACAATAACAGTCCAGCAGTGCCACAAATAAACAATAACAATTCAGCAATGCCACAAATAAACAATAACAGTTCAGCAGTGCCACAAATAAACACAATAACAGTTCAGCAGTGCCACAAATAAACACAATAACAGTCCAGCAGTGCCACAAATAAACACAATAACAGTTCAGCAGTGCCACAAATATACACAATAACAGTCCAGCAGTGCCACAAATAAACACAATAACAGTTCAGCAGTGCCACAAATAAACACAATAACAGTCCAGCAATGCCACAAATAAACACAATAACAGTTCAGCAGTGCCACAAATAAACAATAACAGTCCAGCAGTGCCACAAATAAACACAATAACAGTCCAGCAATGCCACAAATAAACACAATAACAGTCCAGCAGTGCCACAAATAAACACAATAACAGTTCAGCAGTGCGACAAATAAACACAATAACAGTCCAGCAATGCCACAAATAAACAATAACAGTTCAGCAGTGCCACAAATAAACACAATAACAGTCCAACAATGCCACAAATAAACACAATAACAGTCCAGCAGTGCCACAAATAAACAATAACAGTCCAGCAGTGCCACAAATAAAAAATAACAGTTCAGCTGTGCCACAAATAAACAATAACAGTCCAGCAGTGCCACAAATAAACAATAACAGTCCAGCAGTGCCACAAATAAACACAATAACAGTCCAGCAGTGCCACAAATAAACACAATAACAGTCCAGCAGTGCCACAAATAAACAATAACAGTCCAGCAGTGCCACAAATAAACACAATAACAGTACAGCAGTGCCACAAATAAACACAATAACAGTCCAGCAGTGCCACAAATAAACACAATAACAGTCCAGCAATGCCACAAATAAACACAATAACAGTTCAGCAGTGCCACAAATAAACACAATAACAGTCAAGCAGTGCCACAAATAAACAACAGTTCAGCAGTGCCACAAATAAACAATAACAGTCCAGCTGTGCCACAAATAAACACAATAACAGTCCAGCAGTGCCACAAATAAACAATAACAGTCCAGCAGTGCCACAAATAAACAATAACAGTCCAGCAGTGCCACAAATAAACACAACAGTACAGCAGTGCCACAAATAAACACAATAACAGTCCAGCAGTGCCACAAATAAACACAATAACAGTCCAGCAATGCCACAAATAAACACAATAACAGTCCAGAAATGCCACAAATAAAAACAATAACAGTTCAGCAGTGCCACAAATAAACAACAGTTCAGCAGTGCCACAAATAAACAATAACAGTCCAGCTGTGCCACAAATAAACACAATAACAGTTCAGCAGTGCCACAAATAAACACAATAACAGTCCAGCAGTGCCACAAATAAACACAATAACAGTTCAGCAGTGCTACAAATAAACACAATAACAGTCCAGCAATGCCACAAATAAACACAATAACAGTCCAGCAGTGCCACAAATAAACAATAACAATTCAGCAGTGCCACAAATAAACAATAACAGTTCAGCAGTGCCACAAATAAACACAATAACAGTTCAGCAGTGCCACAAATAAACACAATAACAGTCCAGCAGTGCCACAAATAAACACAATAACAGTTCAGCAGTGCCACAAATATACACAATAACAGTCCAGCAGTGCCACAAATAAACACAATAACAGTTCAGCAGTGCCACAAATAAACACAATAACAGTCCAGCAATGCCACAAATAAACACAATAACAGTTCAGCAGTGCCACAAATAAACAATAACAGTCCAGCAGTGCCACAAATAAACACAATAACAGTCCAGCAATGCCACAAATAAACACAATAACAGTCCAGCAGTGCCACAAATAAACACAATAACAGTTCAGCAGTGCGACAAATAAACACAATAACAGTCCAGCAATGCCACAAATAAACAATAACAGTTCAGCAGTGCCACAAATAAACACAATAACAGTCCAACAATGCCACAAATAAACACAATAACAGTCCAGCAGTGCCACAAATAAACAATAACAGTCCAGCAGTGCCACAAATAAACACAATAACAGTTCAGCAGTGCCACAAATAAACACAATAACAGTCCAGCAGTGCCACAAATAAACACAACAGTCCAGAAGTGCCACAAATAAACAATAACAGTACAGCAGTGCCACAAATAAACAATAACAGTCCAGCAGTGCCATAAATAAACACAATAACAGTCCAGCAATGCCACAAATAAACACAATAACAGTCCAGCAGTGCCACAAATAAACAATAACAGTTCAGCAGTGCCACAAATAAACAATAACAGTTCAGCAGTGCCACAAATAAACACAACAATTCAGCAGTGCCACAAATAAACACAATAACAGTTCAGCAGTGCCACAAATAAACACAATAACAGTCCAGCAGTGCCACAAATAAACACAATAACAGTTCAGCAGTGCCACAAATAAACACAATAACAGTCCAGCAGTGCCACAAATAAACAATAACAGTCCAGCAGTGCCACAAATAAACAATAACAGTTCAGCAGTGCCACAAATAAACACAATAACAGTCCAGCAATGCCACAAATAAACACAATAACAGTTCAGCAGTGCCTCAAATAAACACAATAACAGTCCAGCAGTGCTACAAATAAACAATAACAGTCCAGCAGTGCCACAAATAAACAATAACAGTTCAGCAGTGCCACAAATAAACACAATAACAGTCCAGCAGTGCCACAAATAAACAATAACAGTCCAGCAGTGCCACAAATAAACAATAACAGTCCAGCAGTGCCACAAATAAACAATAACAGTCCAGCAGTGCCACAAATAAACAATAACAGTCCAGCAGTGCCACAAATAAACACAATAACAGTCCAGCAGTGCCACAAATAAACACAACAGTCCAGCAGTGCCACAAATAAACAATAACAGTCCAGCAGCGCCACAAATAAACACAATAACAGTTCAGCAGGGCCACAAATAAACAATAACAGTCCATCAGTGCCACAAATAAACACAATAACAGTACAGCAGTGCCACAAATAAACAATAACAGTCCAGCAGTGCCACAAATAAACACAATAACAGTCCGCAATGCCACAAATAAACACAATAACAGTTCAGCAGTGCCACAAATAAACACAATAACAGTTCAGCAGTGCCACAAATAAACAATAACAGTTCAGCAGTGCCACAAATAAATAATAACAGTCCAGCAGTGCCACAAATAAACACAATAACAGTTCAGCAGTGCCACAAATAAACACAATAACAGTCCAGCAATGCCACAAATAAACACAATAACAGTCCAGCAGTGCCACAAATAAACAATAACAGTTCAGCAGTGCCACAAATAAACAATAACAGTTCAGCAGTGCCACAAATAAACACAATAACAATTCAGCAGTGCCACAAATAAACACAATAACAGTTCAGCAGTGCCACAAATAAACACAATAACAGTCCAGCAGTGCCACAAATAAACACAATAACAGTTCAGCAGTGCCACAAATAAACACAATAACAGTCCAGCAGTGCCACAAATAAACAATAACAGTCCAGCAGTGCCACAAATAAACAATAACAGTTCAGCAGTGCCACTAATAAACACAATAACAGTCCAGCAATGCCACAAATAAACACAATAACAGTTCAGCAGTGCCACAAATAAACACAATAACAGTCCAGCAGTGCCACAAATAAACAATAACAGTCCAGCAGTGCCACAAATAAACAATAACAGTTCAGCAGTGCCACAAATAAACACAATAACAGTCCAGCAATGCCACAAATAAACACAATAACAGTCCAGCAGTGCCACAAATAAACACAATAACAGTTCAGCAGTGCCACAAATAAACACAATAACAGTCCAGCAGTGCCACAAATAAACACAATAACAGTTCAGCAGTGCTACAAATAAACACAATAACAGTCCAGCAATGCCACAAATAAACACAATAACAGTCCAGCAGTGCCACAAATAAACAATAACAATTCAGCAGTGCCACAAATAAACAATAACAGTTCAGCAGTGCCACAAATAAACACAATAACAGTTCAGCAGTGCCACAAATAAACACAATAACAGTCCAGCAGTGCCACAAATAAACACAACAGTTCAGCAGTGCCACAAATATACACAATAACAGTCCAGCAGTGCCACAAATAAACACAATAACAGTTCAGCAGTGCCACAAATAAACACAATAACAGTCCAGCAATGCCACAAATAAACACAATAACAGTTCAGCAGTGCCACAAATAAACAATAACAGTCCAGCAGTGCCACAAATAAACACAATAACAGTCCAGCAATGCCACAAATAAACACAATAACAGTCCAGCAGTGCCACAAATAAACACAATAACAGTTCAGCAGTGCGACAAATAAACACAATAACAGTCCAGCAATGCCACAAATAAACAATAACAGTTCAGCAGTGCCACAAATAAACACAATAACAGTCCAACAATGCCACAAATAAACACAATAACAGTCCAGCAGTGCCACAAATAAACAATAACAGTCCAGCAGTGCCACAAATAAAAAATAACAGTTCAGCTGTGCCACAAATAAACAATAACAGTCCAGCAGTGCCACAAATAAACAATAACAGTCCAGCAGTGCCACAAATAAACACAATAACAGTCCAGCAGTGCCACAAATAAACACAATAACAGTCCAGCAGTGCCACAAATAAACAATAACAGTCCAGCAGTGCCACAAATAAACACAATAACAGTACAGCAGTGCCACAAATAAACACAATAACAGTCCAGCAGTGCCACAAATAAACACAATAACAGTCCAGCAATGCCACAAATAAACACAATAACAGTTCAGCAGTGCCACAAATAAACACAATAACAGTCAAGCAGTGCCACAAATAAACAACAGTTCAGCAGTGCCACAAATAAACAATAACAGTCCAGCTGTGCCACAAATAAACACAATAACAGTCCAGCAGTGCCACAAATAAACAATAACAGTCCAGCAGTGCCACAAATAAACAATAACAGTCCAGCAGTGCCACAAATAAACAATAACAGTCCAGCAGTGCCACAAATAAACAATAACAGTCCAGCAGTGCCACAAATAAACACAATAACAGTCCAGCAGTGCCACAAATAAACACAACAGTCCAGCAGTGCCACAAATAAACAATAACAGTCCAGCAGCGCCACAAATAAACACAATAACAGTTCAGCAGGGCCACAAATAAACAATAACAGTCCATCAGTGCCACAAATAAACACAATAACAGTACAGCAGTGCCACAAATAAACAATAACAGTCCAGCAGTGCCACAAATAAACACAATAACAGTCCGCAATGCCACAAATAAACACAATAACAGTTCAGCAGTGCCACAAATAAACACAATAACAGTTCAGCAGTGCCACAAATAAACAATAACAGTTCAGCAGTGCCACAAATAAATAATAACAGTCCAGCAGTGCCACAAATAAACACAATAACAGTTCAGCAGTGCCACAAATAAACACAATAACAGTCCAGCAATGCCACAAATAAACACAATAACAGTCCAGCAGTGCCACAAATAAACAATAACAGTTCAGCAGTGCCACAAATAAACAATAACAGTTCAGCAGTGCCACAAATAAACACAATAACAATTCAGCAGTGCCACAAATAAACACAATAACAGTTCAGCAGTGCCACAAATAAACACAATAACAGTCCAGCAGTGCCACAAATAAACACAATAACAGTTCAGCAGTGCCACAAATAAACACAATAACAGTCCAGCAGTGCCACAAATAAACAATAACAGTCCAGCAGTGCCACAAATAAACAATAACAGTTCAGCAGTGCCACTAATAAACACAATAACAGTCCAGCAATGCCACAAATAAACACAATAACAGTTCAGCAGTGCCACAAATAAACACAATAACAGTCCAGCAGTGCCACAAATAAACAATAACAGTCCAGCAGTGCCACAAATAAACAATAACAGTTCAGCAGTGCCACAAATAAACACAATAACAGTCCAGCAATGCCACAAATAAACACAATAACAGTCCAGCAGTGCCACAAATAAACACAATAACAGTTCAGCAGTGCCACAAATAAACACAATAACAGTCCAGCAGTGCCACAAATAAACACAATAACAGTTCAGCAGTGCTACAAATAAACACAATAACAGTCCAGCAATGCCACAAATAAACACAATAACAGTCCAGCAGTGCCACAAATAAACAATAACAATTCAGCAGTGCCACAAATAAACAATAACAGTTCAGCAGTGCCACAAATAAACACAATAACAGTTCAGCAGTGCCACAAATAAACACAATAACAGTCCAGCAGTGCCACAAATAAACACAACAGTTCAGCAGTGCCACAAATATACACAATAACAGTCCAGCAGTGCCACAAATAAACACAATAACAGTTCAGCAGTGCCACAAATAAACACAATAACAGTCCAGCAATGCCACAAATAAACACAATAACAGTTCAGCAGTGCCACAAATAAACAATAACAGTCCAGCAGTGCCACAAATAAACACAATAACAGTCCAGCAATGCCACAAATAAACACAATAACAGTCCAGCAGTGCCACAAATAAACACAATAACAGTTCAGCAGTGCGACAAATAAACACAATAACAGTCCAGCAATGCCACAAATAAACAATAACAGTTCAGCAGTGCCACAAATAAACACAATAACAGTCCAACAATGCCACAAATAAACACAATAACAGTCCAGCAGTGCCACAAATAAACAATAACAGTCCAGCAGTGCCACAAATAAAAAATAACAGTTCAGCTGTGCCACAAATAAACAATAACAGTCCAGCAGTGCCACAAATAAACAATAACAGTCCAGCAGTGCCACAAATAAACACAATAACAGTCCAGCAGTGCCACAAATAAACACAATAACAGTCCAGCAGTGCCACAAATAAACAATAACAGTCCAGCAGTGCCACAAATAAACACAATAACAGTACAGCAGTGCCACAAATAAACACAATAACAGTCCAGCAGTGCCACAAATAAACACAATAACAGTCCAGCAATGCCACAAATAAACACAATAACAGTTCAGCAGTGCCACAAATAAACACAATAACAGTCAAGCAGTGCCACAAATAAACAACAGTTCAGCAGTGCCACAAATAAACAATAACAGTCCAGCTGTGCCACAAATAAACACAATAACAGTCCAGCAGTGCCACAAATAAACAATAACAGTCCAGCAGTGCCACAAATAAACAATAACAGTCCAGCAGTGCCACAAATAAACACAACAGTACAGCAGTGCCACAAATAAACACAATAACAGTCCAGCAGTGCCACAAATAAACACAATAACAGTCCAGCAATGCCACAAATAAACACAATAACAGTCCAGAAATGCCACAAATAAACACAATAACAGTTCAGCAGTGCCACAAATAAACAACAGTTCAGCAGTGCCACAAATAAACAATAACAGTCCAGCTGTGCCACAAATAAACACAATAACAGTTCAGCAGTGCCACAAATAAACACAATAACAGTCCAGCAGTGCCACAAATAAACACAATAACAGTTCAGCAGTGCTACAAATAAACACAATAACAGTCCAGCAATGCCACAAATAAACACAATAACAGTCCAGCAGTGCCACAAATAAACAATAACAATTCAGCAGTGCCACAAATAAACAATAACAGTTCAGCAGTGCCACAAATAAACACAATAACAGTTCAGCAGTGCCACAAATAAACACAATAACAGTCCAGCAGTGCCACAAATAAACACAATAACAGTTCAGCAGTGCCACAAATATACACAATAACAGTCCAGCAGTGCCACAAATAAACACAATAACAGTTCAGCAGTGCCACAAATAAACACAATAACAGTCCAGCAATGCCACAAATAAACACAATAACAGTTCAGCAGTGCCACAAATAAACAATAACAGTCCAGCAGTGCCACAAATAAACACAATAACAGTCCAGCAATGCCACAAATAAACACAATAACAGTCCAGCAGTGCCACAAATAAACACAATAACAGTTCAGCAGTGCGACAAATAAACACAATAACAGTCCAGCAATGCCACAAATAAACAATAACAGTTCAGCAGTGCCACAAATAAACACAATAACAGTCCAACAATGCCACAAATAAACACAATAACAGTCCAGCAGTGCCACAAATAAACAATAACAGTCCAGCAGTGCCACAAATAAAAAATAACAGTTCAGCTGTGCCACAAATAAACAATAACAGTCCAGCAGTGCCACAAATAAACAATAACAGTCCAGCAGTGCCACAAATAAACACAATAACAGTCCAGCAGTGCCACAAATAAACACAATAACAGTCCAGCAGTGCCACAAATAAACAATAACAGTCCAGCAGTGCCACAAATAAACACAATAACAGTACAGCAGTGCCACAAATAAACACAATAACAGTCCAGCAGTGCCACAAATAAACACAATAACAGTCCAGCAATGCCACAAATAAACACAATAACAGTTCAGCAGTGCCACAAATAAACACAATAACAGTCAAGCAGTGCCACAAATAAACAACAGTTCAGCAGTGCCACAAATAAACAATAACAGTCCAGCTGTGCCACAAATAAACACAATAACAGTCCAGCAGTGCCACAAATAAACAATAACAGTCCAGCAGTGCCACAAATAAACAATAACAGTCCAGCAGTGCCACAAATAAACACAACAGTACAGCAGTGCCACAAATAAACACAATAACAGTCCAGCAGTGCCACAAATAAACACAATAACAGTCCAGCAATGCCACAAATAAACACAATAACAGTCCAGAAATGCCACAAATAAACACAATAACAGTTCAGCAGTGCCACAAATAAACAACAGTTCAGCAGTGCCACAAATAAACAATAACAGTCCAGCAGTGCCACAAATAAACAATAACAGTCCAGCAATGCCACAAATAAACACAATAACAGTCCAGCAGTGCCACAAATAAACAATAACAGTTCAGCAATGCCACAAATAAACAATAACAGTTCAGCTGTGCCACAAATAAACACAATAACAGTACAGCAGTGCCACAAATAAACAATAACAGTCCAGCAGTGCCACAAATAAACAATAACAGTTCAGCAGTGCCACAAATAAACAATAACAGTCCAGCAGTGCCACAAATAAACACAATAACAGTACAGCAGTGCCACAAATAAACAATAACAGTCCAGCAATGCCACAAATAAACACAATAACAGTTCAGCAGTGCCACAAATAAACACAATAACAGTTCAGCAGTGCCACAAATAAACAATAACAGTTCAGCAGTGCCACAAATAAATAATAACAGTCCAGCAGTGCCACAAATAAACACAATAACAGTTCAGCAGAGCCACAAATAAACACAATAACAGTCTAGCAATGCCACAAATAAACACAATAACAGTCCAGCAGTGCCACAAATAAACAATAACAGTTCAGCAGTGCCACAAATAAACAATAACAGTTCAGCAGTGCCACAAATAAACACAACAATTCAGCAGTGCCACAAATAAACACAATAACAGTTCAGCAGTGCCACAAATAAACACAATAACAGTCCAGCAGTGCCACAAATAAACACAATAACAGTTCAGCAGTGCCACAAATAAACACAATAACAGTCCAGCAGTGCCACAAATAAACAATAACAGTCCAGCAGTGCCACAAATAAACAATAACAGTTCAGCAGTGCCACAAATAAACACAATAACAGTCCAGCAATGCCACAAATAAACACAATAACAGGTCAGCAGTGCCTCAAATAAACACAATAACAGTCCAGCAGTGCTACAAATAAACAATAACAGTCCAGCAGTGCCACAAATAAACAATAACAGTTCAGCAGTGCCACAAATAAACACAATAACAGTCCAGCAGTGCCACAAATAAACAATAACAGTCCAGCAGTGCCACAAATAAACAATAACAGTCCAGCAGTGCCACAAATAAACAATAACTGTCCAGCAGTGCCACAAATAAACAATAACAGTCCAGCAGTGCCACAAATAAACAATAACAGTCCAGCAGTGCCACAAATAAACAATAACAGTCCAGCAGTGCCACAAATAAACAATAACAGTCCAGCAGTGCCACAAATAAACACAATAACAGTCCAGCAGTGCCACAAATAAACACAACAGTCCAGCAGTGCCACAAATAAACAATAACAGTCCAGCAGTGCCACAAATAAACACAATAACAGTTCAGCAGGGCCACAAATAAACAATAACAGTCCATCAGTGCCACAAATAAACACAATAACAGTACAGCAGTACCACAAATAAACAATAACAGTCCAGCAGTGCCACAAATAAACACAATAACAGTCCGCAATGCCACAAATAAACACAATAACAGTTCAGCAGTGCCACAAATAAACACAATAACAGTTCAGCAGTGCCACAAATAAACAATAACAGTTCAGCAGTGCCACAAATAAATAATAACAGTCCAGCAGTGCCACAAATAAACACAATAACAGTTCAGCAGTGCCACAAATAAACACAATAACAGTCCAGCAATGCCACAAATAAACACAATAACAGTCCAGCAGTGCCACAAATAAACAATAACAGTTCAGCAGTGCCACAAATAAACAATAACAGTTCAGCAGTGCCACAAATAAACACAATAACAATTCAGCAGTGCCACAAATAAACACAATAACAGTTCAGCAGTGCCACAAATAAACACAATAACAGTCCAGCAGTGCCACAAATAAACACAATAACAGTTCAGCAGTGCCACAAATAAACACAATAACAGTCCAGCAGTGCCACAAATAAACAATAACAGTCCAGCAGTGCCACAAATAAACAATAACAGTTCAGCAGTGCCACTAATAAACACAATAACAGTCCAGCAATGCCACAAATAAACACAATAACAGTTCAGCAGTGCCACAAATAAACACAATAACAGTCCAGCAGTGCCACAAATAAACAATAACAGTCCAGCAGTGCCACAAATAAACAATAACAGTTCAGCAGTGCCACAAATAAACACAATAACAGTCCAGCAATGCCACAAATAAACACAATAACAGTCCAGCAGTGCCACAAATAAACACAATAACAGTTCAGCAGTGCCACAAATAAACACAATAACAGTCCAGCAGTGCCACAAATTAACAATAACAGTTCAGCAGTGCCACAAATAAACACAATAACAGTCCAGCAATGCCACAAATAAACACAATAACAGTCCAGCAGTGCCACAAATAAACAATAACAGTCCAGCAGTGCCACAAATAAAAAATAACAGTTCAGCTGTGCCACAAATAAACACAATAACAGTTCAGCAGTGCCACAAATAAACACAATAACAGTTTAGCAGTGCCACAAATAAACAATAACAGTCCAGCAGTGCCACAAATAAACAATAACAGTCCAGCAATGCCACAAATAAACACAATAACAGTTCAGCAGTGCCACAAATAAACAATAACAGTTCAGCAATGCCACAAATAAACAATAACAGTTCAGCTGTGCCACAAATAAACACAATAACAATACAGCAGTGCCACAAATAAACAATAACAGTCCAGCAGTGCCACAAATAAACACAATAACAGTCCAGCAATGCCACAAATAAACACAATAACAGTTCAGCAGTGCCACAAATAAACACAAAAACAGTTCAGCAGTGCCACAAATAAACAATAACAGTTCAGCAGTGCCACAAATAAATAATAACAGTCCATCAGTGCCACAAATAAACACAATAACAGTTCAGCAGTGCCACAAATAAACACAATAACAGTCCAGCAATGCCACAAATAAACACAATAACAGTCCAGCAGTGCCACAAATAAACAATAACAATTCAGCAGTGCCACAAATAAACAATAACAGTTCAGCAGTGCCACAAATAAACACAATAACAGTTCAGCAGTGCCACAAATAAACACAATAACAGTCCAGCAGTGCCACAAATAAACACAATAACAGTTCAGCAGTGCCACAAATATACACAATAACAGTCCAGCAGTGCCACAAATAAACACAATAACAGTTCAGCAGTGCCACAAATAAACACAATAACAGTCCAGCAATGCCATAAATAAACACAATAACAGTTCAGCAGTGCCACAAATAAACAATAACAGTCCAGCAGTGCCACAAATAAACACAATAACAGTCCAGCAATGCCACAAATAAACACAATAACAGTCCAGCAGTGCCACAAATAAACACAATAACAGTTCAGCAGTGCCACAAATAAACACAATAACAGTCCAGCAGTGCCACAAATAAACAATAACAGTTCAGCAGTGCCACAAATAAACACAATAACAGTCCAGCAATGCCACAAATAAACACAATAACAGTCCAGCAGTGCCACAAATAAACAATAACAGTCCAGCAGTGCCACAAATAAAAAATAACAGTTCAGCTGTGCCACAAATAAACAATAACAGTCCAGCAGTGCCACAAATAAACAATAACAGTCCAGCAGTGCCACAAATAAACACAATAACAGTCCAGCAGTGCCACAAATAAACACAATAACAGTCCAGCAGTGCCACAAATAAACAATAACAGTCCAGCAGTGCCACAAATAAACACAATAACAGAACAGCAGTGCCACAAATAAACACAATAACAGTCCAGCAGTGCCACAAATAAACACAATAACAGTCCAGCAATGCCACAAATAAACCCAATAACAGTTCAGCAGTGCCACAAATAAACACAATAACAGTCCAGCAGTGCCACAAATAAACAACAGTTCAGCAGTGCCACAAATAAACAATAACAGTCCAGCTGTGCCACAAATAAACACAATAACAGTCCAGCAGTGCCACAAATAAACAATAACAGTCCAGCAGTGCCACAAATAAACAATAACAGTCCAGCAGTGCCACAAATAAACACAACAGTACAGCAGTGCCACAAATAAACACAATAACAGTCCAGCAGTGCCACAAATAAACACAATAACAGTCCAGCAATGCCACAAATAAACAACAGTTCAGCAGTGCCACAAATAAACAATAACAGTCCAGCTGTGCCACAAATAAACACAATAACAGTCCAGCAGTGCCACAAATAAACAATAACAGTCCTGCAGTGCCACAAATAAACAATAACAGTCCAGCAGTGCCACAAATAAACAATAACAGTCCAGCAATGCCACAAATAAACACAATAACAGTCCAGCAGTGCCACAAATAAACAGTAACAGTTCAGCAATGCCACAAATAAACAATAACAGTTCAGCTGTGCCACAAATAAACACAATAACAGTACAGCAGTGCCACAAATAAACAATAACAGTCCAGCAGTGCCACAAATAAACAATAACAGTTCAGCAGTGCCACAAATAAACAATAACAGTCCAGCAGTGCCATAAATAAACACAATAACAGTCCAGCAATGCCACAAATAAACACAATAACAGTTCAGCAGTGCCACAAATAAACACAATAACATTTCAGCAGTGCCACAAATAAACAATAACAGTTCAGCAGTGCCACAAATAAATAATAACAGTCCAGCAGTGCCACAAATAAACACAATAACAGTTCAGCAGTGCCACAAATAAACACAATAACAGTCCAGCAATGCCACAAATAAACACAATAACAGTCCAGCAGTGCCACAAATAAACAATAACAGTTCAGCAATGCCACAAATAAACAATAACAGTTCAGCAGTGCCACAAATAAACACAACAATTCAGCAGTGCCACAAAAAAACACAATAACAGTTCAGCAGTGCCACAAATAAACACAATAACAGTCCAGCAGTGCCACAAATAAACACAATAACAGTTCAGCAGTGCCACAAATAAACACAATAACAGTCCAGCAGTGCCACAAATAAACACAATAACAGTCCAGCAGTGCCACAAATAAACACAATAACAGTTCAGCAGTGCCACAAATATACACAATAACAGTCCAGCAGTGCCACAAATAAACACAATAACAGTTCAGCAGTGCCACAAATAAACACAATAACAGTCCAGCAATGCCACAAATAAACACAATAACAGTTCAGCAGTGCCACAAATAAACAATAACAGTCCAGCAGTGCCACAAATAAACACAATAACAGTCCAGCAATGCCACAAATAAACACAATAACAGTCCAGCAGTGCCACAAATAAACACAATAACAGTTCAGCAGTGCGACAAATAAACACAATAACAGTCCAGCAATGCCACAAATAAACAATAACAGTTCAGCAGTGCCACAAATAAACACAATAACAGTCCAACAATGCCACAAATAAACACAATAACAGTCCAGCAGTGCCACAAATAAACAATAACAGTCCAGCAGTGCCACAAATAAAAAATAACAGTTCAGCTGTGCCACAAATAAACAATAACAGTCCAGCAGTGCCACAAATAAACAATAACAGTCCAGCAGTGCCACAAATAAACACAATAACAGTCCAGCAGTGCCACAAATAAACACAATAACAGTCCAGCAGTGCCACAAATAAACAATAACAGTCCAGCAGTGCCACAAATAAACACAATAACAGTACAGCAGTGCCACAAATAAACACAATAACAGTCCAGCAGTGCCACAAATAAACACAATAACAGTCCAGCAATGCCACAAATAAACACAATAACAGTTCAGCAGTGCCACAAATAAACACAATAACAGTCAAGCAGTGCCACAAATAAACAACAGTTCAGCAGTGCCACAAATAAACAATAACAGTCCAGCTGTGCCACAAATAAACACAATAACAGTCCAGCAGTGCCACAAATAAACAATAACAGTCCAGCAGTGCCACAAATAAACAATAACAGTCCAGCAGTGCCACAAATAAACACAACAGTACAGCAGTGCCACAAATAAACACAATAACAGTCCAGCAGTGCCACAAATAAACACAATAACAGTCCAGCAATGCCACAAATAAACACAATAACAGTCCAGAAATGCCACAAATAAAAACAATAACAGTTCAGCAGTGCCACAAATAAACAACAGTTCAGCAGTGCCACAAATAAACAATAACAGTCCAGCTGTGCCACAAATAAACACAATAACAGTTCAGCAGTGCCACAAATAAACACAATAACAGTCCAGCAGTGCCACAAATAAACACAATAACAGTTCAGCAGTGCTACAAATAAACACAATAACAGTCCAGCAATGCCACAAATAAACACAATAACAGTCCAGCAGTGCCACAAATAAACAATAACAATTCAGCAGTGCCACAAATAAACAATAACAGTTCAGCAGTGCCACAAATAAACACAATAACAGTTCAGCAGTGCCACAAATAAACACAATAACAGTCCAGCAGTGCCACAAATAAACACAATAACAGTTCAGCAGTGCCACAAATATACACAATAACAGTCCAGCAGTGCCACAAATAAACACAATAACAGTTCAGCAGTGCCACAAATAAACACAATAACAGTCCAGCAATGCCACAAATAAACACAATAACAGTTCAGCAGTGCCACAAATAAACAATAACAGTCCAGCAGTGCCACAAATAAACACAATAACAGTCCAGCAATGCCACAAATAAACACAATAACAGTCCAGCAGTGCCACAAATAAACACAATAACAGTTCAGCAGTGCGACAAATAAACACAATAACAGTCCAGCAATGCCACAAATAAACAATAACAGTTCAGCAGTGCCACAAATAAACACAATAACAGTCCAACAATGCCACAAATAAACACAATAACAGTCCAGCAGTGCCACAAATAAACAATAACAGTCCAGCAGTGCCACAAATAAACACAATAACAGTTCAGCAGTGCCACAAATAAACACAATAACAGTCCAGCAGTGCCACAAATAAACACAACAGTCCAGAAGTGCCACAAATAAACAATAACAGTACAGCAGTGCCACAAATAAACAATAACAGTCCAGCAGTGCCATAAATAAACACAATAACAGTCCAGCAATGCCACAAATAAACACAATAACAGTCCAGCAGTGCCACAAATAAACAATAACAGTTCAGCAGTGCCACAAATAAACAATAACAGTTCAGCAGTGCCACAAATAAACACAACAATTCAGCAGTGCCACAAATAAACACAATAACAGTTCAGCAGTGCCACAAATAAACACAATAACAGTCCAGCAGTGCCACAAATAAACACAATAACAGTTCAGCAGTGCCACAAATAAACACAATAACAGTCCAGCAGTGCCACAAATAAACAATAACAGTCCAGCAGTGCCACAAATAAACAATAACAGTTCAGCAGTGCCACAAATAAACACAATAACAGTCCAGCAATGCCACAAATAAACACAATAACAGTTCAGCAGTGCCTCAAATAAACACAATAACAGTCCAGCAGTGCTACAAATAAACAATAACAGTCCAGCAGTGCCACAAATAAACAATAACAGTTCAGCAGTGCCACAAATAAACACAATAACAGTCCAGCAGTGCCACAAATAAACAATAACAGTCCAGCAGTGCCACAAATAAACAATAACAGTCCAGCAGTGCCACAAATAAACAATAACAGTCCAGCAGTGCCACAAATAAACAATAACAGTCCAGCAGTGCCACAAATAAACACAATAACAGTCCAGCAGTGCCACAAATAAACACAACAGTCCAGCAGTGCCACAAATAAACAATAACAGTCCAGCAGCGCCACAAATAAACACAATAACAGTTCAGCAGGGCCACAAATAAACAATAACAGTCCATCAGTGCCACAAATAAACACAATAACAGTACAGCAGTGCCACAAATAAACAATAACAGTCCAGCAGTGCCACAAATAAACACAATAACAGTCCGCAATGCCACAAATAAACACAATAACAGTTCAGCAGTGCCACAAATAAACACAATAACAGTTCAGCAGTGCCACAAATAAACAATAACAGTTCAGCAGTGCCACAAATAAATAATAACAGTCCAGCAGTGCCACAAATAAACACAATAACAGTTCAGCAGTGCCACAAATAAACACAATAACAGTCCAGCAATGCCACAAATAAACACAATAACAGTCCAGCAGTGCCACAAATAAACAATAACAGTTCAGCAGTGCCACAAATAAACAATAACAGTTCAGCAGTGCCACAAATAAACACAATAACAATTCAGCAGTGCCACAAATAAACACAATAACAGTTCAGCAGTGCCACAAATAAACACAATAACAGTCCAGCAGTGCCACAAATAAACACAATAACAGTTCAGCAGTGCCACAAATAAACACAATAACAGTCCAGCAGTGCCACAAATAAACAATAACAGTCCAGCAGTGCCACAAATAAACAATAACAGTTCAGCAGTGCCACTAATAAACACAATAACAGTCCAGCAATGCCACAAATAAACACAATAACAGTTCAGCAGTGCCACAAATAAACACAATAACAGTCCAGCAGTGCCACAAATAAACAATAACAGTCCAGCAGTGCCACAAATAAACAATAACAGTTCAGCAGTGCCACAAATAAACACAATAACAGTCCAGCAATGCCACAAATAAACACAATAACAGTCCAGCAGTGCCACAAATAAACACAATAACAGTTCAGCAGTGCCACAAATAAACACAATAACAGTCCAGCAGTGCCACAAATAAACACAATAACAGTTCAGCAGTGCTACAAATAAACACAATAACAGTCCAGCAATGCCACAAATAAACACAATAACAGTCCAGCAGTGCCACAAATAAACAATAACAATTCAGCAGTGCCACAAATAAACAATAACAGTTCAGCAGTGCCACAAATAAACACAATAACAGTTCAGCAGTGCCACAAATAAACACAATAACAGTCCAGCAGTGCCACAAATAAACACAACAGTTCAGCAGTGCCACAAATATACACAATAACAGTCCAGCAGTGCCACAAATAAACACAATAACAGTTCAGCAGTGCCACAAATAAACACAATAACAGTCCAGCAATGCCACAAATAAACACAATAACAGTTCAGCAGTGCCACAAATAAACAATAACAGTCCAGCAGTGCCACAAATAAACACAATAACAGTCCAGCAATGCCACAAATAAACACAATAACAGTCCAGCAGTGCCACAAATAAACACAATAACAGTTCAGCAGTGCGACAAATAAACACAATAACAGTCCAGCAATGCCACAAATAAACAATAACAGTTCAGCAGTGCCACAAATAAACACAATAACAGTCCAACAATGCCACAAATAAACACAATAACAGTCCAGCAGTGCCACAAATAAACAATAACAGTCCAGCAGTGCCACAAATAAAAAATAACAGTTCAGCTGTGCCACAAATAAACAATAACAGTCCAGCAGTGCCACAAATAAACAATAACAGTCCAGCAGTGCCACAAATAAACACAATAACAGTCCAGCAGTGCCACAAATAAACACAATAACAGTCCAGCAGTGCCACAAATAAACAATAACAGTCCAGCAGTGCCACAAATAAACACAATAACAGTACAGCAGTGCCACAAATAAACACAATAACAGTCCAGCAGTGCCACAAATAAACACAATAACAGTCCAGCAATGCCACAAATAAACACAATAACAGTTCAGCAGTGCCACAAATAAACACAATAACAGTCAAGCAGTGCCACAAATAAACAACAGTTCAGCAGTGCCACAAATAAACAATAACAGTCCAGCTGTGCCACAAATAAACACAATAACAGTCCAGCAGTGCCACAAATAAACAATAACAGTCCAGCAGTGCCACAAATAAACAATAACAGTCCAGCAGTGCCACAAATAAACACAACAGTACAGCAGTGCCACAAATAAACACAATAACAGTCCAGCAGTGCCACAAATAAACACAATAACAGTCCAGCAATGCCACAAATAAACACAATAACAGTCCAGAAATGCCACAAATAAACACAATAACAGTTCAGCAGTGCCACAAATAAACAACAGTTCAGCAGTGCCACAAATAAACAATAACAGTCCAGCTGTGCCACAAATAAACACAATAACAGTTCAGCAGTGCCACAAATAAACACAATAACAGTCCAGCAGTGCCACAAATAAACACAATAACAGTTCAGCAGTGCTACAAATAAACACAATAACAGTCCAGCAATGCCACAAATAAACACAATAACAGTCCAGCAGTGCCACAAATAAACAATAACAATTCAGCAGTGCCACAAATAAACAATAACAGTTCAGCAGTGCCACAAATAAACACAATAACAGTTCAGCAGTGCCACAAATAAACACAATAACAGTCCAGCAGTGCCACAAATAAACACAATAACAGTTCAGCAGTGCCACAAATATACACAATAACAGTCCAGCAGTGCCACAAATAAACACAATAACAGTTCAGCAGTGCCACAAATAAACACAATAACAGTCCAGCAATGCCACAAATAAACACAATAACAGTTCAGCAGTGCCACAAATAAACAATAACAGTCCAGCAGTGCCACAAATAAACACAATAACAGTCCAGCAATGCCACAAATAAACACAATAACAGTCCAGCAGTGCCACAAATAAACACAATAACAGTTCAGCAGTGCGACAAATAAACACAATAACAGTCCAGCAATGCCACAAATAAACAATAACAGTTCAGCAGTGCCACAAATAAACACAATAACAGTCCAACAATGCCACAAATAAACACAATAACAGTCCAGCAGTGCCACAAATAAACAATAACAGTCCAGCAGTGCCACAAATAAAAAATAACAGTTCAGCTGTGCCACAAATAAACAATAACAGTCCAGCAGTGCCACAAATAAACAATAACAGTCCAGCAGTGCCACAAATAAACACAATAACAGTCCAGCAGTGCCACAAATAAACACAATAACAGTCCAGCAGTGCCACAAATAAACAATAACAGTCCAGCAGTGCCACAAATAAACACAATAACAGTACAGCAGTGCCACAAATAAACACAATAACAGTCCAGCAGTGCCACAAATAAACACAATAACAGTCCAGCAATGCCACAAATAAACACAATAACAGTTCAGCAGTGCCACAAATAAACACAATAACAGTCAAGCAGTGCCACAAATAAACAACAGTTCAGCAGTGCCACAAATAAACAATAACAGTCCAGCTGTGCCACAAATAAACACAATAACAGTCCAGCAGTGCCACAAATAAACAATAACAGTCCAGCAGTGCCACAAATAAACAATAACAGTCCAGCAGTGCCACAAATAAACACAACAGTACAGCAGTGCCACAAATAAACACAATAACAGTCCAGCAGTGCCACAAATAAACACAATAACAGTCCAGCAATGCCACAAATAAACACAATAACAGTCCAGAAATGCCACAAATAAACACAATAACAGTTCAGCAGTGCCACAAATAAACAACAGTTCAGCAGTGCCACAAATAAACAATAACAGTCCAGCAGTGCCACAAATAAACAATAACAGTCCAGCAATGCCACAAATAAACACAATAACAGTCCAGCAGTGCCACAAATAAACAATAACAGTTCAGCAATGCCACAAATAAACAATAACAGTTCAGCTGTGCCACAAATAAACACAATAACAGTACAGCAGTGCCACAAATAAACAATAACAGTCCAGCAGTGCCACAAATAAACAATAACAGTTCAGCAGTGCCACAAATAAACAATAACAGTCCAGCAGTGCCACAAATAAACACAATAACAGTACAGCAGTGCCACAAATAAACAATAACAGTCCAGCAATGCCACAAATAAACACAATAACAGTTCAGCAGTGCCACAAATAAACACAATAACAGTTCAGCAGTGCCACAAATAAACAATAACAGTTCAGCAGTGCCACAAATAAATAATAACAGTCCAGCAGTGCCACAAATAAACACAATAACAGTTCAGCAGAGCCACAAATAAACACAATAACAGTCTAGCAATGCCACAAATAAACACAATAACAGTCCAGCAGTGCCACAAATAAACAATAACAGTTCAGCAGTGCCACAAATAAACAATAACAGTTCAGCAGTGCCACAAATAAACACAACAATTCAGCAGTGCCACAAATAAACACAATAACAGTTCAGCAGTGCCACAAATAAACACAATAACAGTCCAGCAGTGCCACAAATAAACACAATAACAGTTCAGCAGTGCCACAAATAAACACAATAACAGTCCAGCAGTGCCACAAATAAACAATAACAGTCCAGCAGTGCCACAAATAAACAATAACAGTTCAGCAGTGCCACAAATAAACACAATAACAGTCCAGCAATGCCACAAATAAACACAATAACAGGTCAGCAGTGCCTCAAATAAACACAATAACAGTCCAGCAGTGCTACAAATAAACAATAACAGTCCAGCAGTGCCACAAATAAACAATAACAGTTCAGCAGTGCCACAAATAAACACAATAACAGTCCAGCAGTGCCACAAATAAACAATAACAGTCCAGCAGTGCCACAAATAAACAATAACAGTCCAGCAGTGCCACAAATAAACAATAACTGTCCAGCAGTGCCACAAATAAACAATAACAGTCCAGCAGTGCCACAAATAAACAATAACAGTCCAGCAGTGCCACAAATAAACAATAACAGTCCAGCAGTGCCACAAATAAACAATAACAGTCCAGCAGTGCCACAAATAAACACAATAACAGTCCAGCAGTGCCACAAATAAACACAACAGTCCAGCAGTGCCACAAATAAACAATAACAGTCCAGCAGTGCCACAAATAAACACAATAACAGTTCAGCAGGGCCACAAATAAACAATAACAGTCCATCAGTGCCACAAATAAACACAATAACAGTACAGCAGTACCACAAATAAACAATAACAGTCCAGCAGTGCCACAAATAAACACAATAACAGTCCGCAATGCCACAAATAAACACAATAACAGTTCAGCAGTGCCACAAATAAACACAATAACAGTTCAGCAGTGCCACAAATAAACAATAACAGTTCAGCAGTGCCACAAATAAATAATAACAGTCCAGCAGTGCCACAAATAAACACAATAACAGTTCAGCAGTGCCACAAATAAACACAATAACAGTCCAGCAATGCCACAAATAAACACAATAACAGTCCAGCAGTGCCACAAATAAACAATAACAGTTCAGCAGTGCCACAAATAAACAATAACAGTTCAGCAGTGCCACAAATAAACACAATAACAATTCAGCAGTGCCACAAATAAACACAATAACAGTTCAGCAGTGCCACAAATAAACACAATAACAGTCCAGCAGTGCCACAAATAAACACAATAACAGTTCAGCAGTGCCACAAATAAACACAATAACAGTCCAGCAGTGCCACAAATAAACAATAACAGTCCAGCAGTGCCACAAATAAACAATAACAGTTCAGCAGTGCCACTAATAAACACAATAACAGTCCAGCAATGCCACAAATAAACACAATAACAGTTCAGCAGTGCCACAAATAAACACAATAACAGTTCAGCAGTGCCACAAATAAACAACAGTTCAGCAGTGCCACAAATAAACAATAACAGTCCAGCTGTGCCACAAATAAACACAATAACAGTTCAGCAGTGCCACAAATAAACACAATAACAGTCCAGCAGTGCCACAAATAAACACAATAACAGTTCAGCAGTGCTACAAATAAACACAATAACAGTCCAGCAATGCCACAAATAAACACAATAACAGTCCAGCAGTGCCACAAATAAACAATAACAATTCAGCAGTGCCACAAATAAACAATAACAGTTCAGCAGTGCCACAAATAAACACAATAACAGTTCAGCAGTGCCACAAATAAACACAATAACAGTCCAGCAGTGCCACAAATAAACACAATAACAGTTCAGCAGTGCCACAAATATACACAATAACAGTCCAGCAGTGCCACAAATAAACACAATAACAGTTCAGCAGTGCCACAAATAAACACAATAACAGTCCAGCAATGCCACAAATAAACACAATAACAGTTCAGCAGTGCCACAAATAAACAATAACAGTCCAGCAGTGCCACAAATAAACACAATAACAGTCCAGCAATGCCACAAATAAACACAATAACAGTCCAGCAGTGCCACAAATAAACACAATAACAGTTCAGCAGTGCGACAAATAAACACAATAACAGTCCAGCAATGCCACAAATAAACAATAACAGTTCAGCAGTGCCACAAATAAACACAATAACAGTCCAACAATGCCACAAATAAACACAATAACAGTCCAGCAGTGCCACAAATAAACAATAACAGTCCAGCAGTGCCACAAATAAAAAATAACAGTTCAGCTGTGCCACAAATAAACAATAACAGTCCAGCAGTGCCACAAATAAACAATAACAGTCCAGCAGTGCCACAAATAAACACAATAACAGTCCAGCAGTGCCACAAATAAACACAATAACAGTCCAGCAGTGCCACAAATAAACAATAACAGTCCAGCAGTGCCACAAATAAACACAATAACAGTACAGCAGTGCCACAAATAAACACAATAACAGTCCAGCAGTGCCACAAATAAACACAATAACAGTCCAGCAATGCCACAAATAAACACAATAACAGTTCAGCAGTGCCACAAATAAACACAATAACAGTCAAGCAGTGCCACAAATAAACAACAGTTCAGCAGTGCCACAAATAAACAATAACAGTCCAGCTGTGCCACAAATAAACACAATAACAGTCCAGCAGTGCCACAAATAAACAATAACAGTCCAGCAGTGCCACAAATAAACAATAACAGTCCAGCAGTGCCACAAATAAACACAACAGTACAGCAGTGCCACAAATAAACACAATAACAGTCCAGCAGTGCCACAAATAAACACAATAACAGTCCAGCAATGCCACAAATAAACACAATAACAGTCCAGAAATGCCACAAATAAACACAATAACAGTTCAGCAGTGCCACAAATAAACAACAGTTCAGCAGTGCCACAAATAAACAATAACAGTCCAGCAGTGCCACAAATAAACAATAACAGTCCAGCAATGCCACAAATAAACACAATAACAGTCCAGCAGTGCCACAAATAAACAATAACAGTTCAGCAATGCCACAAATAAACAATAACAGTTCAGCTGTGCCACAAATAAACACAATAACAGTACAGCAGTGCCACAAATAAACAATAACAGTCCAGCAGTGCCACAAATAAACAATAACAGTTCAGCAGTGCCACAAATAAACAATAACAGTCCAGCAGTGCCACAAATAAACACAATAACAGTACAGCAGTGCCACAAATAAACAATAACAGTCCAGCAATGCCACAAATAAACACAATAACAGTTCAGCAGTGCCACAAATAAACACAATAACAGTTCAGCAGTGCCACAAATAAACAATAACAGTTCAGCAGTGCCACAAATAAATAATAACAGTCCAGCAGTGCCACAAATAAACACAATAACAGTTCAGCAGAGCCACAAATAAACACAATAACAGTCTAGCAATGCCACAAATAAACACAATAACAGTCCAGCAGTGCCACAAATAAACAATAACAGTTCAGCAGTGCCACAAATAAACAATAACAGTTCAGCAGTGCCACAAATAAACACAACAATTCAGCAGTGCCACAAATAAACACAATAACAGTTCAGCAGTGCCACAAATAAACACAATAACAGTCCAGCAGTGCCACAAATAAACACAATAACAGTTCAGCAGTGCCACAAATAAACACAATAACAGTCCAGCAGTGCCACAAATAAACAATAACAGTCCAGCAGTGCCACAAATAAACAATAACAGTTCAGCAGTGCCACAAATAAACACAATAACAGTCCAGCAATGCCACAAATAAACACAATAACAGGTCAGCAGTGCCTCAAATAAACACAATAACAGTCCAGCAGTGCTACAAATAAACAATAACAGTCCAGCAGTGCCACAAATAAACAATAACAGTTCAGCAGTGCCACAAATAAACACAATAACAGTCCAGCAGTGCCACAAATAAACAATAACAGTCCAGCAGTGCCACAAATAAACAATAACAGTTCAGCAGTGCCACTAATAAACACAATAACAGTCCAGCAATGCCACAAATAAACACAATAACAGTTCAGCAGTGCCACAAATAAACACAATAACAGTTCAGCAGTGCCACAAATAAACAATAACAGTTCAGCAGTGCCACAAATAAATAATAACAGTCCAGCAGTGCCACAAATAAACACAATAACAGTTCAGCAGTGCCACAAATAAACACAATAACAGTCCAGCAATGCCACAAATAAACACAATAACAGTCCAGCAGTGCCACAAATAAACAATAACAGTTCAGCAGTGCCACAAATAAACAATAACAGTTCAGCAGTGCCACAAATAAACACAATAACAATTCAGCAGTGCCACAAATAAACACAATAACAGTTCAGCAGTGCCACAAATAAACACAATAACAGTCCAGCAGTGCCACAAATAAACACAATAACAGTTCAGCAGTGCCACAAATAAACACAATAACAGTCCAGCAGTGCCACAAATAAACAATAACAGTCCAGCAGTGCCACAAATAAACAATAACAGTTCAGCAGTGCCACTAATAAACACAATAACAGTCCAGCAATGCCACAAATAAACACAATAACAGTTCAGCAGTGCCACAAATAAACACAATAACAGTTCAGCAGTGCCACAAATAAACAACAGTTCAGCAGTGCCACAAATAAACAATAACAGTCCAGCTGTGCCACAAATAAACACAATAACAGTTCAGCAGTGCCACAAATAAACACAATAACAGTCCAGCAGTGCCACAAATAAACACAATAACAGTTCAGCAGTGCTACAAATAAACACAATAACAGTCCAGCAATGCCACAAATAAACACAATAACAGTCCAGCAGTGCCACAAATAAACAATAACAATTCAGCAGTGCCACAAATAAACAATAACAGTTCAGCAGTGCCACAAATAAACACAATAACAGTTCAGCAGTGCCACAAATAAACACAATAACAGTCCAGCAGTGCCACAAATAAACACAATAACAGTTCAGCAGTGCCACAAATATACACAATAACAGTCCAGCAGTGCCACAAATAAACACAATAACAGTTCAGCAGTGCCACAAATAAACACAATAACAGTCCAGCAATGCCACAAATAAACACAATAACAGTTCAGCAGTGCCACAAATAAACAATAACAGTCCAGCAGTGCCACAAATAAACACAATAACAGTCCAGCAATGCCACAAATAAACACAATAACAGTCCAGCAGTGCCACAAATAAACACAATAACAGTTCAGCAGTGCGACAAATAAACACAATAACAGTCCAGCAATGCCACAAATAAACAATAACAGTTCAGCAGTGCCACAAATAAACACAATAACAGTCCAACAATGCCACAAATAAACACAATAACAGTCCAGCAGTGCCACAAATAAACAATAACAGTCCAGCAGTGCCACAAATAAAAAATAACAGTTCAGCTGTGCCACAAATAAACAATAACAGTCCAGCAGTGCCACAAATAAACAATAACAGTCCAGCAGTGCCACAAATAAACACAATAACAGTCCAGCAGTGCCACAAATAAACACAATAACAGTCCAGCAGTGCCACAAATAAACAATAACAGTCCAGCAGTGCCACAAATAAACACAATAACAGTACAGCAGTGCCACAAATAAACACAATAACAGTCCAGCAGTGCCACAAATAAACACAATAACAGTCCAGCAATGCCACAAATAAACACAATAACAGTTCAGCAGTGCCACAAATAAACACAATAACAGTCAAGCAGTGCCACAAATAAACAACAGTTCAGCAGTGCCACAAATAAACAATAACAGTCCAGCTGTGCCACAAATAAACACAATAACAGTCCAGCAGTGCCACAAATAAACAATAACAGTCCAGCAGTGCCACAAATAAACAATAACAGTCCAGCAGTGCCACAAATAAACACAACAGTACAGCAGTGCCACAAATAAACACAATAACAGTCCAGCAGTGCCACAAATAAACACAATAACAGTCCAGCAATGCCACAAATAAACACAATAACAGTCCAGAAATGCCACAAATAAACACAATAACAGTTCAGCAGTGCCACAAATAAACAACAGTTCAGCAGTGCCACAAATAAACAATAACAGTCCAGCAGTGCCACAAATAAACAATAACAGTCCAGCAATGCCACAAATAAACACAATAACAGTCCAGCAGTGCCACAAATAAACAATAACAGTTCAGCAATGCCACAAATAAACAATAACAGTTCAGCTGTGCCACAAATAAACACAATAACAGTACAGCAGTGCCACAAATAAACAATAACAGTCCAGCAGTGCCACAAATAAACAATAACAGTTCAGCAGTGCCACAAATAAACAATAACAGTCCAGCAGTGCCACAAATAAACACAATAACAGTACAGCAGTGCCACAAATAAACAATAACAGTCCAGCAATGCCACAAATAAACACAATAACAGTTCAGCAGTGCCACAAATAAACACAATAACAGTTCAGCAGTGCCACAAATAAACAATAACAGTTCAGCAGTGCCACAAATAAATAATAACAGTCCAGCAGTGCCACAAATAAACACAATAACAGTTCAGCAGAGCCACAAATAAACACAATAACAGTCTAGCAATGCCACAAATAAACACAATAACAGTCCAGCAGTGCCACAAATAAACAATAACAGTTCAGCAGTGCCACAAATAAACAATAACAGTTCAGCAGTGCCACAAATAAACACAACAATTCAGCAGTGCCACAAATAAACACAATAACAGTTCAGCAGTGCCACAAATAAACACAATAACAGTCCAGCAGTGCCACAAATAAACACAATAACAGTTCAGCAGTGCCACAAATAAACACAATAACAGTCCAGCAGTGCCACAAATAAACAATAACAGTCCAGCAGTGCCACAAATAAACAATAACAGTTCAGCAGTGCCACAAATAAACACAATAACAGTCCAGCAATGCCACAAATAAACACAATAACAGGTCAGCAGTGCCTCAAATAAACACAATAACAGTCCAGCAGTGCTACAAATAAACAATAACAGTCCAGCAGTGCCACAAATAAACAATAACAGTTCAGCAGTGCCACAAATAAACACAATAACAGTCCAGCAGTGCCACAAATAAACAATAACAGTCCAGCAGTGCCACAAATAAACAATAACAGTCCAGCAGTGCCACAAATAAACAATAACTGTCCAGCAGTGCCACAAATAAACAATAACAGTCCAGCAGTGCCACAAATAAACAATAACAGTCCAGCAGTGCCACAAATAAACAATAACAGTCCAGCAGTGCCACAAATAAACAATAACAGTCCAGCAGTGCCACAAATAAACACAATAACAGTCCAGCAGTGCCACAAATAAACACAACAGTCCAGCAGTGCCACAAATAAACAATAACAGTCCAGCAGTGCCACAAATAAACACAATAACAGTTCAGCAGGGCCACAAATAAACAATAACAGTCCATCAGTGCCACAAATAAACACAATAACAGTACAGCAGTACCACAAATAAACAATAACAGTCCAGCAGTGCCACAAATAAACACAATAACAGTCCGCAATGCCACAAATAAACACAATAACTGTTCAGCAGTGCCACAAATAAACACAATAACAGTTCAGCAGTGCCACAAATAAACAATAACAGTTCAGCAGTGCCACAAATAAATAATAACAGTTCAGCTGTGCCACAAATAAACACAATAACAGTTCAGCAGTGCCACAAATAAACACAATAACAGTCCAGCAATGCCACAAATAAACACAATAACAGTCCAGCAGTGCCACAAATAAACAATAACAGTCCAGCAATGCCACAAATAAACACAATAACAGTTCAGCAGTGCCACAAATAAACAATAACAGTTCAGCAATGCCACAAATAAACAATAACAGTTCAGCTGTGCCACAAATAAACACAATAACAATACAGCAGTGCCACAAATAAACAATAACAGTCCAGCAGTGCCACAAATAAACACAATAACAGTCCAGCAATGCCACAAATAAACACAATAACAGTTCAGCAGTGCCACAAATAAACACAATAACAGTTCAGCAGTGCCACAAATAAACAATAACAGTTCAGCAGTGCCACAAATAAATAATAACAGTCCATCAGTGCCACAAATAAACACAATAACAGTTCAGCAGTGCCACAAATAAACACAATAACAGTCCAGCAATGCCACAAATAAACACAATAACAGTCCAGCAGTGCCACAAATAAACAATAACAATTCAGCAGTGCCACAAATAAACAATAACAGTTCAGCAGTGCCACAAATAAACACAATAACAGTTCAGCAGTGCCACAAATAAACACAATAACAGTCCAGCAGTGCCACAAATAAACACAATAACAGTTCAGCAGTGCCACAAATATACACAATAACAGTCCAGCAGTGCCACAAATAAACACAATAACAGTTCAGCAGTGCCACAAATAAACACAATAACAGTCCAGCAATGCCATAAAAAAACACAATAACAGTTCAGCAGTGCCACAAATAAACAATAACAGTCCAGCAGTGCCACAAATAAACACAATAACAGTCCAGCAATGCCACAAATAAACACAATAACAGTCCAGCAGTGCCACAAATAAACACAATAACAGTTCAGCAGTGCCACAAATAAACACAATAACAGTCCAGCAGTGCCACAAATAAACAATAACAGTTCAGCAGTGCCACAAATAAACACAATAACAGTCCAGCAATGCCACAAATAAACACAATAACAGTCCAGCAGTGCCACAAATAAACAATAACAGTCCAGCAGTGCCACAAATAAAAAATAACAGTTCAGCTGTGCCACAAATAAACAATAACAGTCCAGCAGTGCCACAAATAAACAATAACAGTCCAGCAGTGCCACAAATAAACACAATAACAGTCCAGCAGTGCCACAAATAAACACAATAACAGTCCAGCAGTGCCACAAATAAACAATAACAGTCCAGCAGTGCCACAAATAAACACAATAACAGAACAGCAGTGCCACAAATAAACACAATAACAGTCCAGCAGTGCCACAAATAAACACAATAACAGTCCAGCAATGCCACAAATAAACCCAATAACAGTTCAGCAGTGCCACAAATAAACACAATAACAGTCCAGCAGTGCCACAAATAAACAACAGTTCAGCAGTGCCACAAATAAACAATAACAGTCCAGCTGTGCCACAAATAAACACAATAACAGTCCAGCAGTGCCACAAATAAACAATAACAGTCCAGCAGTGCCACAAATAAACAATAACAGTCCAGCAGTGCCACAAATAAACACAACAGTACAGCAGTGCCACAAATAAACACAATAACAGTCCAGCAGTGCCACAAATAAACACAATAACAGTCCAGCAATGCCACAAATAAACAACAGTTCAGCAGTGCCACAAATAAACAATAACAGTCCAGCTGTGCCACAAATAAACACAATAACAGTCCAGCAGTGCCACAAATAAACAATAACAGTCCTGCAGTGCCACAAATAAACAATAACAGTCCAGCAGTGCCACAAATAAACAATAACAGTCCAGCAATGCCACAAATAAACACAATAACAGTCCAGCAGTGCCACAAATAAACAGTAACAGTTCAGCAATGCCACAAATAAACAATAACAGTTCAGCTGTGCCACAAATAAACACAATAACAGTACAGCAGTGCCACAAATAAACAATAACAGTCCAGCAGTGCCACAAATAAACAATAACAGTTCAGCAGTGCCACAAATAAACAATAACAGTCCAGCAGTGCCATAAATAAACACAATAACAGTCCAGCAATGCCACAAATAAACACAATAACAGTTCAGCAGTGCCACAAATAAACACAATAACATTTCAGCAGTGCCACAAATAAACAATAACAGTTCAGCAGTGCCACAAATAAATAATAACAGTCCAGCAGTGCCACAAATAAACACAATAACAGTTCAGCAGTGCCACAAATAAACACAATAACAGTCCAGCAATGCCACAAATAAACACAATAACAGTCCAGCAGTGCCACAAATAAACAATAACAGTCCAGCAATGCCACAAATAAACACAATAACAGTTCAGCAGTGCCACAAATAAACAATAACAGTTCAGCAATGCCACAAATAAACAATAACAGTTCAGCTGTGCCACAAATAAACACAATAACAATACAGCAGTGCCACAAATAAACAATAACAGTCCAGCAGTGCCACAAATAAACACAATAACAGTCCAGCAATGCCACAAATAAACACAATAACAGTTCAGCAGTGCCACAAATAAACACAATAACAGTTCAGCAGTGCCACAAATAAACAATAACAGTTCAGCAGTGCCACAAATAAATAATAACAGTCCATCAGTGCCACAAATAAACACAATAACAGTTCAGCAGTGCCACAAATAAACACAATAACAGTCCAGCAATGCCACAAATAAACACAATAACAGTCCAGCAGTGCCACAAATAAACAATAACAATTCAGCAGTGCCACAAATAAACAATAACAGTTCAGCAGTGCCACAAATAAACACAATAACAGTTCAGCAGTGCCACAAATAAACACAATAACAGTCCAGCAGTGCCACAAATAAACACAATAACAGTTCAGCAGTGCCACAAATATACACAATAACAGTCCAGCAGTGCCACAAATAAACACAATAACAGTTCAGCAGTGCCACAAATAAACACAATAACAGTCCAGCAATGCCATAAATAAACACAATAACAGTTCAGCAGTGCCACAAATAAACAATAACAGTCCAGCAGTGCCACAAATAAACACAATAACAGTCCAGCAATGCCACAAATAAACACAATAACAGTCCAGCAGTGCCACAAATAAACACAATAACAGTTCAGCAGTGCCACAAATAAACACAATAACAGTCCAGCAGTGCCACAAATAAACAATAACAGTTCAGCAGTGCCACAAATAAACACAATAACAGTCCAGCAATGCCACAAATAAACACAATAACAGTCCAGCAGTGCCACAAATAAACAATAACAGTCCAGCAGTGCCACAAATAAAAAATAACAGTTCAGCTGTGCCACAAATAAACAATAACAGTCCAGCAGTGCCACAAATAAACAATAACAGTCCAGCAGTGCCACAAATAAACACAATAACAGTCCAGCAGTGCCACAAATAAACACAATAACAGTCCAGCAGTGCCACAAATAAACAATAACAGTCCAGCAGTGCCACAAATAAACACAATAACAGAACAGCAGTGCCACAAATAAACACAATAACAGTCCAGCAGTGCCACAAATAAACACAATAACAGTCCAGCAATGCCACAAATAAACCCAATAACAGTTCAGCAGTGCCACAAATAAACACAATAACAGTCCAGCAGTGCCACAAATAAACAACAGTTCAGCAGTGCCACAAATAAACAATAACAGTCCAGCTGTGCCACAAATAAACACAATAACAGTCCAGCAGTGCCACAAATAAACAATAACAGTCCAGCAGTGCCACAAATAAACAATAACAGTCCAGCAGTGCCACAAATAAACACAACAGTACAGCAGTGCCACAAATAAACACAATAACAGTCCAGCAGTGCCACAAATAAACACAATAACAGTCCAGCAATGCCACAAATAAACAACAGTTCAGCAGTGCCACAAATAAACAATAACAGTCCAGCTGTGCCACAAATAAACACAATAACAGTCCAGCAGTGCCACAAATAAACAATAACAGTCCTGCAGTGCCACAAATAAACAATAACAGTCCAGCAGTGCCACAAATAAACAATAACAGTCCAGCAATGCCACAAATAAACACAATAACAGTCCAGCAGTGCCACAAATAAACAGTAACAGTTCAGCAATGCCACAAATAAACAATAACAGTTCAGCTGTGCCACAAATAAACACAATAACAGTACAGCAGTGCCACAAATAAACAATAACAGTCCAGCAGTGCCACAAATAAACAATAACAGTTCAGCAGTGCCACAAATAAACAATAACAGTCCAGCAGTGCCATAAATAAACACAATAACAGTCCAGCAATGCCACAAATAAACACAATAACAGTTCAGCAGTGCCACAAATAAACACAATAACATTTCAGCAGTGCCACAAATAAACAATAACAGTTCAGCAGTGCCACAAATAAATAATAACAGTCCAGCAGTGCCACAAATAAACACAATAACAGTTCAGCAGTGCCACAAATAAACACAATAACAGTCCAGCAATGCCACAAATAAACACAATAACAGTCCAGCAGTGCCACAAATAAACAATAACAGTTCAGCAGTGCCACAAATAAACAATAACAGTTCAGCAGTGCCACAAATAAACACAACAATTCAGCAGTGCCACAAAAAAACACAATAACAGTTCAGCAGTGCCACAAATAAACACAATAACAGTCCAGCAGTGCCACAAATAAACACAATAACAGTTCAGCAGTGCCACAAATAAACACAATAACAGTCCAGCAGTGCCACAAATAAACAATAACAGTCCTGCAGTGCCACAAATAAACAATAACAGTCCAGCAGTGCCACAAATAAACAATAACAGTCCAGCAATGCCACAAATAAACACAATAACAGTCCAGCAGTGCCACAAATAAACAATAACAGTTCAGCAATGCCACAAATAAACAATAACAGTTCAGCTGTGCCACAAATAAACACAATAACAGTACAGCAGTGCCACAAATAAACAATAACAGTCCAGCAGTGCCACAAATAAACAATAACAGTTCAGCAGTGCCACAAATAAACAATAACAGTCCAGCAGTGCCATAAATAAACACAATAACAGTTCAGCAGTGCCACAAATAAACACAATAACATTTCAGCAGTGCCACAAATAAACAATAACAGTTCAGCAGTGCCACAAATAAATAATAACAGTCCAGCAGTGCCACAAATAAACACAATAACAGTTCAGCAGTGCCACAAATAAACACAATAACAGTCCAGCAATGCCACAAATAAACACAATAACAGTCCAGCAGTGCCACAAATAAACAATAACAGTTCAGCAGTGCCACAAATAAACAATAACAGTTCAGCAGTGCCACAAATAAACACAACAATTCAGCAGTGCCACAAAAAAACACAATAACAGTTCAGCAGTGCCACAATTAAACACAATAACAGTCCAGCAGTGCCACAAATAAACACAATAACAGTTCAGCAGTGCCACAAATAAACACAATAACAGTCCAGCTGTGCCACAAATAAACAATAACAGTCCAGCAGTGCCACAAATAAACAATAACAGTTCAGCAGTGCCACAAATAAACACAATAACAGTCCAGCAATGCCACAAATAAACACAATAACAGTTCAGCAGTGCCTCAAATAAACACAATAACAGTCCAGCAGTGCTACAAATAAACAATAACAGTCCAGCAGTGCCACAAATAAACAATAACAGTTCAGCAGTGCCACAAATAAACACAATAACAGTCCAGCAGTGCCACAAATAAACAATAACAGTTCAGCAGTGCCACAAATAAACACAATAACAGTTCAGCAGTGCCACAAATAAACAATAACAGTTCAGCAGTGCCACAAATAAATAATAACAGTCCAGCAGTGCCACAAATAAACACAATAACAGTTCAGCAGTGCCACAAATAAACACAATAACAGTTCAGCAGTGCCACAAATAAACAATAACAGTCCAGCAGTGCCACAAATAAACACAATAACAGTTCAGCAGTGCCACAAATAAACAATAACAGTCCAGCAGTGCCACAAATAAACAATAACAGTTCAGCAATGCCACAAATAAACACAATAACAGTTCAGCAGTGCCACAAATAAACACAATAACAGTTCAGCAGTGCCACAAATAAACAATAACAGTTCAGCAGTGCCACAAATAAATAATAACAGTCCAGCAGTGCCACAAATAAACACAATAACAGTTCAGCAGTGCCACAAATAAACACAATAACAGTTCAGCAGTGCCACAAATAAACAATAACAGTCCAGCAGTGCCACAAATAAACACAATAACAGTTCAGCAGTGCCACAAATAAACAATAACAGTTCAGCAGTGCCACAAATAAACACAATAACAGTCCAGCAATGCCACAAATAAACACAATAACAGTCCAGCAGTGCCACAAATAAACAATAACAGTCCAGCAGTGCCACAAATAAAAAATAACAGTCCAGCAGTGCCACAAATAAACACAATAACAGTTCAGCAGTGCCACAAATAAACAAT
>CAWUFQ010000229.1:0-88178 GCA_963921405.1 Cepaea hortensis | reverse complement strand
GTCATGCCAATTGTACCCAGCACACGGATTACGATATAGGTATCCAATGAGAAACGGTTGCTGACTGGCTGGCTTCACCTCTAGACAGGCAGGCAGGCAAGCAGACAGACAGACAGACAGACAGACAGACAGACAGACAGACAGATCCCCTCCAAGGACTGGGCGAAGCCGGGCCGGGTCAGCTAGAGTGTATATATATAAGTCAACGGATCACCCCATTATGCTACGTTCCTGTGATATTCACTGGCACAGGAACGGGGCAATATGGGGCGACCATTTGCCGTGAAGTTGAAACCACGACTAACTAACGGCTAACTAACGACTAACGACTAACTAACTAACTAACGACTAAGTAATGACTAACTAACGACTATCTAACGACTAACTATCGACAGAATAATGACTAACGACTAACTAACGGCTGACTAACGACCATATAACGTCTAACTAACGACTAACTAAGGACGACTAACGACTAACTGACGACTAACTAACGACTAACTAACGGCTAACTGACGACTATGTAACGACTAACTAACGGCTAACTAACGACTAACTAACGACTAACTAACGACTACCTAACGACCAACGACTAACTAACTACTAACTGACGACTAATTAACGACTAACGGCTAACTAACGACTAACTAACTACTAACTGATGACTAACTAACGATTAACTAACGGCCAACTAACGACTAACTAACGGCTAACTAACGACTACCTAACGACTAACGACTAACTAACTACTAACTGACGACTAACTAACGACTAACGGCTAACTAACGAATATATATATATATATACTAGCTGACACGGCCCGGCTTCGCCCAGACTCTGGTGGGGAACATCTCATTTAATTCATATAAGTAGTCATATAAGCTCCCGTTCCCGACTGTCTGTCTGTCTGTCTGTCTATCTATCTGTCTGTCTGTCTGTCTGTCTGACCCGGCCCAGCCCATGGTGGAGAGCATCTCATTTAAATCATATAAGTAGTCATATAAGATCCCGTTCCCGACTATCTGTATGTCTGTCTGTCTTGGGTAAATGGAGGAGGGAGGAGGAAGAGGGAGGTGGAGGAGGGAAGAGGAGGGAGGAGGAGGGAGGAGGAGACAGGAGGAATAGGAGGGAGGAGGAGGGATTAGGAAGAGGAGGGAGGAGTAGGGTGGAGGAGGAGGGGGAGGAGGAGGGAGGAGGAAGAGGGAGAAGGAGGGAGGAGGAGATCGCAGGAGGAGGAGGAGGAGGAGAGGGAGGAGGAGGGAGAGGGAGGAGGAGGAGAGAGTAGGCGGAGGGAGGAGGCGGAGGGAGCAGGAAGAGGGAGGAAGAGGGAGGAGGAGGAGGGAGGAGTAGAGAGTGGGAGGAGGGAGGAGGCGGAGGGAGGAAGAGGGAGGAGGAAGAGGGAGAAGGAGGAGGGAGGAGAAGGAGGGAAGAGGATGAGAGGGAGGAGTAGGAAGAGGGAGGAGGAGGAATGTGAAGGGAGGAGGAGGGAGGAGGTAGAGGGAGGAGGAGGAGGAGGGAGGAGGATAGAGGAGGAGGAGGGATGAGGAGGAAGAGGGAGGAGGAGGAATGTGAAGGGAGGAGGAGGGAGGAGGTAGAGAGAGGAGGAGGAGGGAGGAGGAGAATGGAGGAGGAGGGATGAGGAGGAGAGGGAGGAGGAGGGGAGGAGGGGGAGGAGGAGGGAGGAAGAAGGAGGAGGGAGGAAGACGGATGAGGGGGAGGAGGGAGGGGTAGGAGGGGGAGGAGGAGAAGGGAGGAGAAGGGAGGAGGAGGGAGCAGGAGGAAGGAGGAGGGAGGAGGAGGAGGAAGAGGGAGGAGGAGGGATGAGGAAGAGAGAGGAGGGAGGAGGAAGAGAGAGGAGGGAGGAGGAGGGAGGAAGAGATAGGCGGAGAGAGGAGGAGGAGTAGGGATGAATAGGAGGGAGGAGAAGGGAGGAGGAGGGATTAAGAGAAAGAGGGGGGAAAGGGGAGAAGGAGGAGGGAGGAGGGAGGAGGAGGAGGAAGAGGGATGAGGAGGGAGGAGGAGGGAGGAGGGAGGATGAGGAGGAGGGAGGAGGAGGAGGGAGGATGGTGAAGGAGGAGGAGGAGGAGGGAGGAGGGTGAAGGAGGAGGAGGAGGGGGAGGAGGAGGGAGAAGGAGGAGGAGGGAGGAGGGAGGAGGAGAACGTAGGTGGGGGGATGAGAAGGGAGGAGGGAGAGGGAGGAGGAGGGAGGAGGAGGAGAGAGGAGGAGGGAGGAGGTGGAGGGAGAAGGAGGAGGGAGGAAGAGGTAGAAGGAGGAGGGAGAAGGAGGGAGGAGGAGACAGGAGGAATAGGAGGGAGGAGGAGGGATTAGGAAGAGGAGGGAGGAGTAGGGTGGAGGAGGAGGGGGAGGAGGAGGGAGGAGGAAGAGGGAGAAGGAGGGAGGAGGAGAGAGGAGGAGGAGGAGGAGAAGGGAGTAGGAGGAGGGAGAGGGAGGAGGAGGGAGGAGGAGGAGAGAGTAGTCGGAGGGAGGAGGCGGAGGGAGCAGGAAGAGGGAGGAAGAGGGAGGAGGAAGAGGGAGAAGGAGGGAGGAGAAGGAGGAGGGAGGAGGAAGGAGGAGTAGAGAGTGGGAGGAGGGAGGAGGCGGGGGGAGGAAGAGGGAGGAGGAAGAGGGAGAAGGGAGGAGGAGGGAGGAGGTAGTAGGATGATTGATTGCCATCCCACCAGGTTAATATGTTATCGCGGACCTCAGAGAGAAGTGTCTATGTAGAAGACCTTTTCCTGGACGTACGTATTTTGGGAGGGGGAGGAGGGAGGAGGGAGGAGGAGGAAGAAGAAAAAAAAACTACGACAGTTGGCATCTCTGGAATGAGAGGAAGGCGTGTAGAAAATTTCATCTCAATCGGATGGGCCGTTCGCGAGCGTATAAAGGACATACATACATACAGAGATACAGACAGACAGAGATACGCACATCCTAATTTATATATAAGATATATATATATATATATATATATATATATATATATATATATATATATATATATATATATATCTTATATATAAATTAGGATGTGCGTATCTCTGTCTGTCTGTATCTCTGTATGTATGTATGTCCTTTATACGCTCGCGAACGGCCCATCCGATTGAGATGAAATTTCAATTTCGCGGTTCCAACTTCACGGCAACGGGTTGTCCCCATATTGCTCCGTTCCTGTGCCAGTGAATATCACAAAATGCTCCTCACTGCCCCATGTGAACAATGGAATAGACAGGAGTGTCGGCAAGCCAACAGCCCGCACAGGTACACTGTGCATAATTCCGCTGCCAGAATGCCAACACAAAAGTCCTCCACGAAAAATACAGTTCATCGTCGATGAAAACGGCAGTCACCAGAAAGACTTCATTGACCGGGGTTTTATCCCATATGGTTTGGTCTCTTTCTGCAGGGCGACCCACCGAAAGCGCCGCACAAAGCACTAACTCCGTAGCTACAGCGACGACTCCCAGGAGTCTCCTGAAAAATGCACTCGTGAACCGAAAAGGCAAACCAGTCAATCCAGCAACAGCCGGCCGTCATCGTTCCGAACATGCAGTTCACGCGAAAAACCGCGGACAGATGTAAAAGCATTCCACGCGAAATTCACAGCTCACAGTGTCGCGCCACGCACTCACTCAGTAGCAGGGCGACGGAACCATAGCCTCCTTAGTCGCCTCTTACGACGTGCATGGTAGGCAACAGTGTTACTATTCTTTGCTCCCCCATATGGGGAGCAAATAAATATATATTATATATATATATATATATATATATATATATATATATATATACATATATATATATATATATATATATATATATATATATATATATATATATATATATATATATATATATATATATATATATATATATAATGTCCCTAAACCTAGGATAGACGTATATAAAACAAGCTTAGCATACTCTGCCACTCAGTTGTGGAATAATCTTCCACAAGAAATCAAAGACACCACCAATCATTATACATACAGTCGCAACCTGTTTGAACACTACCTCAGGACAGACTACATGCCCCTTAAAAAAAAAAAAAAAACAGCAACAAAGACAATAATAATAGTAAATTATCTCAAACGACATCTAGCCGGAAAAAAAAAACATTCCCATATGTGTGGCACGTTACACCCGCCTTGGGTAATTATGATGCCCATGTTAAACATTGCCTCAACGAGTCATGTAGTATTGATTATTTTTCATGCGTTTTAATGGTTATTGTTCTTTTGTTGTTAAAGAATTGCTTCATAAGAGATGTTGAATGAAAGAATGTATGAGAGGAAATAGAGAAGAAGGGCAGAATGTCAGACGGGCCTTTGTGCCCAATTCTTAACCCTTTGAAAATAAAGATTTTCGTTCGTTCGTTCGTTCGTTGTCTTTCCTTCTTTTGTTCTCTTTGAACACAAGCTTATCCACACAAGTGCCACTACTGTTACTGCACTGGACTGATTTTAGCGTGTGGATTAGCTTGCCATATTTCTACTGTCCCTAGTCATCAAGCGAACCCTCTGCGACTTCTGAGGTACTTGTAATTTACGTCCTCAAGTCAATGGACGAAAAGTCAAGATTTTAGTCCATGTTGAAATCACAGGCGAGACCTTTAAAAAGAACAGATACATAATTTTCGTATGTGCGTATGTCTCTTTTATTTCATACAGTATTCATACCACACTAAAACCGGCTTAAGTAACTTGTTTTGGTTAGGCTGGATATTCTGGCTCTTCGACTGAGTCCTGCATACGAGAAGTTGAAGGTCAAACATTGCCCGTGCACATATGTCTGTAATTATTGTTAGTCGTTACATTTATTTGTGTCAGCGCTGATGAAATCTCTTGCAGCAGCTGCTGTTTACGTGTTAATAAATGGCTATAAATTAGCAGATTTGTGTCACTCTCGCTATACAATTTCTGGTGAGACACGTCTATAAGTTTGTCTTTATTGTCAATGTTTGCCAATAACCATTTATTCTTTCTGTATGTTCTGTGATCAGGATGACGGTATATACATTCACTCACGCTCAGATGGTGGCCTCTATAATGCTCAGAGATTGAAGGCCAAGACCAAAATTAGCAGGGTACTAATCAGAGAGTTGCTTTTTGCGGATGATGCTGCGATTACGACCCACTCTGAGGAAGAATTACAACATCTGCTATCTGCATTCTCCAATGCTTGTTCTGAATTTGGTTTAACAATTAACAAAAAGAAGACACAGATTATGTCACAAGGTGCACATGGTGTACCATCAATCTTTGTTGGCGACGCCGAACTGGAGATAGTAGACCATTTTACATATCTTGGATCAGAGGTAAATAGCAAATTATCCCTCGATCAGGAAATCAACATCAGGATTGGCAAGGCAGCAACAACAATGAACATGTTAGCAAAAAGAGTCTGGGAGAACAGGAAGCTTACTGCCAAAACAAAAGTCCTCGTCTACCAAGCCTGTGTCCTTAGTACTCTTCTTTATTGCAGTGAAACCTAGACAACTTACTCACGCCAAGAGAAACGTTTAAACAGCTTTCATATACGGTGTCTGCGAAGAATACTTGGTATTAAGTGGCAAGACAAAATCACAAATACTGAAGTATTGGAAAGATCAGGTTGTGTGACGGTGTATTCCATGCTCAGTCTTCGTAGACTTAGATGGATAGGACACGTTAGGAGGATGGATGATGGTAGAATACCAAAGGACATCTTTTTTTGGTGAATTACAGACGGGTAGGAGATCTCAGGGTCGGCCTCTACTACGATACAAAGATGTGTGTAAGCGGGACATGATTGATACAGGCATTGATAATGCACAATGGGAGCACGTCGCCGCTGAACGTGTTGCATGGAGGGCAACTATCAGAAATGGAATAAAGACAAAGGAGAAAATGATTGCAGATAAAGCACACACAGAGCGTGAGAGACGTAAGATGGTGCAAAATGGTGGAAATGACCATGTTTTCACATGCACCTACTGTGGGCAAACATTTGCAGCAAGAATTGGCCTTACCAGCCACACTCGCCACCGCCATGGATCGTAGTTATTGCCATATGACAGTTATTAAGCCTTTTTGAAGCACAATGTACCAAACTATCGTCTGTCAAGACGGAAAGGTGCCAATGTAATGCAATGTAATGTTCTGTGTTATATGTAGAATTATACGTAATCATCTTCATAATGTGACATGCCCATAAGAGTGGGCGGTCATGTTCCGCCATCACACACGATCACCAGAGTCGTGGATCAACTCTGTGTTCTTGTCTCAACCATACCACGTAGCCAAACCATCCAGGTATTTTCTTCTCTGCCTTCCCCTTGCTCTCTTCCCCTCGATCTTGCCAGTTGTCACCAAGTTCTCCAATTTATTTCTTCTCATAACGTGGCCAAAAAATTGTGACGTTTATGTCTAATTTCTCAAATCAGTGTGCGATCTTCATTTGTTTCGTGAAGGACTTGCTCATTGGTTTTTCTGTCTAACCATGATATTCTTTGCATTTTCTTCAGAAACCACATTTACACAGCCATTAGATGTTTTTCAGCTTGTCTGCGCATTGTCCACGCGTCACATCCATACAAAAGCACAGGTTCTATGTAACACCTCAACAATCTCGTTTTCTCGTTGCAAATGACATCATTTTATTGGTCAGTATGTTTTACATACTGCGAAAGGCTCCCTTCGCCATGGCGATTCTTGTTCTAATCTCTTCGAGGAATCTCCCATCAGATGTTATGATCGTTCAGAGATAATTGTATCGATTCAAGTGTTTAAGAATATTCCCATTTACTTGTATAGTACATTTGGTATTTCCTTCATCCTAGAGACGACCATAGTCCGTGTCTTGTTAAAATTTAATATCTACTCAATGTTGCAGATTCTGAGCTAGTTATATAGTTAGTTAGTTATACAGTTATTTATACAGTTACTGTTACGGTTCAGCTGAGGCGAATGGCCCCGTTCAACCCTCGACAATATCGACTTGGTAGTATTTGGGGCCTGTGTGGTGTTTCTAAGACTTCTTCTTTCGAAAATATAGATGCGTATACCCGCTTCCTGGAAAGAGTTGAGTTGCTGCAACTGTGTTCGTTTCGTCCTTGTGGTTTTATATGTTTGGACATAGTCGCACACTTGTTAAGGCCTGGAGTGATTCTGTAACCACCCAGTCATATGGTGCTTCAGTGAATTTTACCAGTTGTCGTCTCTCCTGGTGTTCCTCCTATTTCCCCGTCTTGGTCTATCTTCGTGCCGTCTGGGTCTTCTCAGATGGTCTGCTTCGAAGACCACTTGTCCAATGCGGATTGTTTTCCTCATCCCCGGCCACACTTCTTCGCCGCTGTCATTCTGATTTTCTTCCTCCTCGTCTATTTCTTCTTCTTCTTTTGTCTGGGACTTTGCATCTTCTGCTTCTGGTGTTTCGGTCTTGGAATTGAGTAATTCTATTTCTGCTTTTTCCTCTTGTATCTGTTTGGAAGTTTTTTCTGTCTTTTCTCTTTCGCCTTGGATTTTAAAAGAGTTTCGCCTGTCTCAGCCTTTATAGCGGCCATTCGAGCAACATCCTGCTCGATGTTCTGCTGGACTTGCTTCAGTTCTTCCAGGATGCGCTTAACGCTGCTGTCTGTGTTTCTTGCATCTTATCTCTTTCTTCCTCCATGCTGTGGAACTTTGATCTCAGGTCCTTCAGTTAGCCTTCCAGATGCGCTTTGTCGCTTTTTGTACTTCGATTGGTAGCCTCTTACTGCCTTCTCCATCCATCATGTGCCATGCCGATAAGCATGGGCGGTCATGTTTTGCTATTTCACTCGATCACCAGAGTCGCGGATCAGCTCCGTGTTTCTGTCTCAACCATGCCACGTGGCCAAGCATCCAGGTATTTAATTCTCTGCCAATACAAAAGTCCTTGTCTATCAAGCCTGTGTCCTTAGTGCTCTTCTTTATGGCAGTGAAACCTGGTCAACTTGCTCACACCAAGAGAAACGTTTAAACAGCTTTCATATGCGGTATCTGCGAAGAATTCTTGGTATTAAGTGGCAAGACAAAATCACAAATACTGAAGTATTGGAAATATCAGGTTGTGTGACGATGTGTTCCATGCTCAGTCTTCGTAGATTTATATGAATAGGACATGTTAGGAGGATTGATGATGGTAGAATACAAAAGGACATCTTTTTGTTTTGGTGAATTACAGATGGGTAGGAGATCTCAGGGTCGGCCACTACTACGATACAAAGATTATGTAAGCGGGACATAATTGATATAGGCATTGATAATGCACATTGAGAGCAGGTCGCCGCCGAACGTGTTGCATGGAGGGCAACTATCAGAAATGGAATAAAGGAGAAAATGACTGCAGATTACGAACATACAGAGCGTGAGAGGAATAGCATGGTGCATGATGGTAGAAATTACCATGTTTTCACATGCATCCACTGTGGATGAACATTTACAGCACGAATTGGCCTTATCATTCACATTCGCCACTGCCATGGGTTGTAGTTATTATGCCTTTTTGAAGCACAATGTACCAAACTATTGCCTATCAAGACGGAAAGGAAAGGTGCCAATGTGGTGTTTCTTTGATGTTGATTGCTGTGTGTGGTATTTCTCAGATGATGTTTCCTGTGTGTGGTATTTCTCTTTCTTGTTATGTTGATTCCTGTGTGTGGTGTTTCTCTGTGTTATTGTGTTGATTACCATGTGTGGTGTTTCTCTGTTGTTGATGCCTGTCTGTGGTGTTTCTCTGTTGTTGATTTTTTCTGTGGTGTTTCTCTTTTATTGATTCATGTGTGTGGTGTTTCTCTGATGCTTATTCCTGTGTGAGGTGTTTCTCTGTTGTTGATTCCCGTGTGTGGTGTTTCTCTGTTGTTGATTCTTGTGTGTGGTGTTTCTATGTTATTGATTCTTGTGTGTGGTGTTTCTCTGCGTTGTTGTGTTTATTCATGTATGTGGTGTTTCACTGTTGGTGTTTCTTGTGTGGTGTTTCTCTGTTGTTGATTCCTGTGTGTGGTGTTTCTCTGTGTTGTTGTGTTGATTACTGTGTGTGATGTTTCTCTGTGTTCTTGTATTGATTCCCATGTGTGGTGTTTCTCTGATGTTGATTACTGTCTGTGGTGATTCTCTGCGTTGTTGTGTTGATTCATGTGTGTGGTGTTTCTCTGCGTTGTTGTGTTTATTCCTGTGTGTGGTGTTTCTCTGATGTTTATTCCCGTGTGGAATTTCTCTGTGTTGTTATGTTGATTCCTGTGCGTGGAGTTTCTCTGTGTTGTTTTTTTTATTACTGTGTGTAGTGTTTCTCTGCGTTGTTGTGTTGATTATCGTGTGTGGTGTTTCTCTGTTGTTGATTCCTGTTAGTGGTGTTTCTCTGTTGTTGATACTTGTGTGTTGTGTTTCTCTGATGTTGATTCCTGTATGTGGTATTTCTCTGATGTTGATCTCTGTATGTGGTGTTTCTCTGTATTGTTGTGTTGATTCCTGTGTGTGGTGTTTTTCTGTTGTTGATTCCTGTGTGTGGTATTTTTCTGTTGTTGATTCTGTGTGCTGTCTCTCTGTTGTTGATTCTTGTGTGTGTGGTTTCTATATTGTTGATTCCTGTATGTAATGTTTCTGTGATTTTGATTCCTGTGTGTGGTGTTTCTCTGTGTTGTTGTGCTGATTCCTGTGTGCTGTGTTTCTCTGTTATTGATTCCTATGTGTGGTGTTTCTCTGATGTTGATTACTGCGTGTGGGGTTTCTCTGAGTTGTTGTTTTGATTATCGTGTGTTGTGTCTCTCTGTTTTTGATTCCTGTTTGTGGTGTATCTCTGTTGTTGATACTTGTGCTTGGTGCTTCTCTGTTGTTGATTCCTGTGTGTGGTGTTTCTCTGGTGTTGATTCCAATGTGATGTGTTTCTCTGTTGTTGAATCCTGTGTGTGGTGTTTCTCTGTTTTGTTGTGTTTATTCCTGTGTGTGGTGTTTCTCTGAGTTGTTGTGTTGATTATCCTGTGTGGTGTTTCTGTGTTGTTGATTCCTGTTTGTGGTGTTTCTCTGTTTTTGATACTTACGTGTTGTTTCACTGTTATTGATTCCTGTGTGTGGTATTTCTCTGATGTGTATCCCTGTTTGTGGTGTTTCTCTTTTGTTGATTCTTGTGTGTGGTATTTTTTCGTTGTTGATTCCTGTGTGTGGTGTTTCTATTTTGTTGATTCCAATGTGCTGTGTTTATCTGTTGTTGATTCCTGTGTGTGGTGTTTCTCTGAGTTATTGTGTTGATTATGGTGTGTGGTGTTTCTCTGTTGTTGATTCCTGTTTGTGGTGTTTCTCTGTTGTTGATACTTGTGTGTGGTGTTTCTCTTTTGTTGATTCCAATGTGCGGCGTTTCTCTGTTGTTGATTCCTTTGTGTTGTGTTTCTCTGTTGTTGATTACGGTGTGTGGTATTTCTCTGATGTGTATCCCTGTTTGTGGTGTTTCTCTACTGTTGATTCTTGTGTGTGGTATTTTTCTGTTCTTGATTCCTGTGTGTCGTGTTTCTATTTTGTTGATTCCAATGTGCGGTGTTTCACTGTGGTTGATTCATGTGTGTGGTGTCTCTCTGCGTTGTGTTTTTTCCTGTGTGTGGTATTTCTCTGAGTTGTGTTGATTATCGTTTGCGGTGTTTTTCTGTTGTTGATTTCCGTGTGTGGTGTTTCTCTGATGTTGATTCCTGTGTGTAGCGTTTCTCTGTTTTTGATACGTGTGCGTGGTGTTTATCTATTGTTTATTCCTGTGTGTGGTGTTTCTCTTTTGTTGATTCCAATGTGCGGTGTTTCTCTGTTGTTGATTCCTGTGTGTGGTATTTCTCTGTGTTGTTGTTTTGATTCCTGTGTGTGATGTTTCTCTGTGTTCTTGTGTTGATTATCGTGTGTTGTGTTTCTCTGTTGTTAATTCCGGTTTGTGATGTTTCTCTGTTGTTGATACTTGTCTGTGTGGTGTTTTCTGTTGTTGATTCCTGTGTATGGTGTTTCTCTGTTGTTGATTCCAATGTGCGGTGTTTCTCTGTTGTTTATTCCTATGTGTGGTGTTTCTCTGATATTGATCCCTGTGTGTTGTGTTTCTCTGTTGTTGATTCCAATGTGTGGTGTTTCTATGTTATTGATTCCTGTGTGTTATGTTTCTCTGCGTTAATGTGTTTATTCCTGTACGTGGTGTTTCACTGTTGGTGTTTCTTATGTGATGTTTTTCTGTTGTTGATTCCTGTGTGTGATGTTTCTCTGTGTTGTTGTGTTGATTCCCATGTGTGATGTTTCTCTGTTGTTGATTACAGTCTGTGGTGATTCTCTGTGTTGTTGTGTTGATTCGTGTGTGTGGTGTTTCTCTATTGTTGATTCCTGTATATGGTATTTTTGTTGTTGTTGATTCTCATGTGTGGTGTCCCTATGTTGGTGATTCCGGTGTATGGTGTTCCTCGGTTGTTGATTCCTCTGTGTAGTATTTCTCTGTTGTTGATTACAATTTGTTGTGTTTCTCTGTTGTTGATTAATGTGTGTGGTGTTTCATTGTCGTTGATTCCTGTGTATGGTGTTTCTCTGTTGTTGTTGAATTGATTGTGTTGTGTTTCTCTGTTGTTGATTTCAGTGTGTCGCCTTCTCTGTTGCTGATTCCCTCGTGTGCTCTTTATCTCTTGATTTCTGTGTGTAGTGTTTGTAGGTTGTTGATTCCTGTATATGGTGTTTCTTTGTTGTTGATTCGTGTGTATGGTGTTTCTCTGTTGTTGTTGAATTGATTGTGTTGTGTTTCTCTGTTGTTGATTTCAGTGTGTCGCCTTCTCTGTTGCTGATTCCCTCGTGTGCTCTTTATCTCTTGATTTCTGTGTGTAGTGTTTGTAGGTTGTTGATTCCTGTATATGGTGTTTCTCTGTTGTTGATTCTTGTGTGTGGTATTTTTCTGCTGTTGATTCCTGTGTGTGGTGCTTCTCTGTTGTTATTTCCTGTGTGTGGTGTTTCTCTGTGTTGTTGTTTTGATTTCCGTGTGTGTTGTTTCTCTGTTGTTCATTCCCGTGTATGGTGTTTCACGCTTGTTTATTGCTGTGTGTGGCGTGTCTCTGTTGTTGATTCCTGTGTGTGGTGTTTCTATGTTGTTCATTCATGTGTGTAATGTTTTTGTGATGTTGATTCATGTGTGTGGTGTTTCTCTGTGTTGTTGTATTGATTCCTGTGTGTGGTGTTTCTCTGTTATTGATTCTTGTGTGTGGTGTTTATCCTTTGTTGATTCCCGTGTGTGATGTTTCTCTGCTGTGTTTTGTTAATTTTTTTGTGTGGTGTTTCTCTGCGTTGTTATATTGATTCCTGTGTGTGGCGTTTCTCTGTTGTTGATTCCTGTGTGTGGTATTTCTTTTTGTGTTGTTGTGGTGATTTCTGTGTGTTATGTTTCTCTTCGTTGTTGTGGTGATTCCTGTGTGGTGTTTCTCTGTTGTTGATTCTTGTGTGTGGTGTTCCTCTGTTGTTGATTTCTTTGTGTTGTGTTTATCTGGTGTTGATTCCCGTGTATGGTGTTTGTCTGATGTTGATTCCTGTGTGGTGTGTGTCTCTGAAGTTTTATTCCTGTGTGTGGTTTATCTGTGATGTTGATTCATGTGTATGATGTTTCTATGTGTTGTTGTGTTGATTCCTGTGTGTGGTGGTTCTCTGTTGTTGATTATTGTGTGTGATATTTCTCCGTGTTGTGTTAATTCTCGCGTGTGATGTTTCTCTGTGTTCTTGTGTTGATTCCCGTGTGTGGTGTTTCTCTATTGTTGATTCATGTCTTTGATGTTTCTCCGTATTGTTGTCTTGATTCCTGTGTGTGGTGTTTCTCTGTTGTTGATTCCTGTATGTGGTGATTCTCTGATGTTGATTCCTGCGTGGTGTTCCTATGTGTTGTTGTGTTGATACCTGTGTGTTTTGGTTCTCTGTTGTTGATTCTTGTTTGTGGTGTTTCTCTTTGGTTGATTCCTGTGTCTGGTGTTTCTCTGCGGTGTTTTGTTGATTCTTGTTTGGTGTTTATCTGTGTTGATGTGTTGATTATTGTGTGCGGTGTTTCTCTGATGTTGATTCCTGTGTCTGGTGTTTCCTACGTTGTTGTTTTGATTCCTGTGTGTGGTGTTTATCTGTTATTGATTCTTGTGTGTGTGTGTGTGTGATGTTTCTATCTTAAAATCTTCATCTATCTTGATGCCTGCTCCTGTCCATTTCGTTTCGCACATCCCTAAAATATTAATTGTCTCTCTTTCCATGTCTTGTTTGGTGTTATCTAATTTTTCGTCGTCGTTTAACGTCCTAACATTCCATGTTGCTAATTTTAATGTCTCTATCCTTGTCTTCCGATGATCTGTCTTTAGACGAATCATAATGAACTAGGCACTTTTATAAAGAAGGTAGTTTGACTTTGCTTTCCTTCCTGGCTGTGGTCATCCTTGCCGGGTGACCGCAGCCATTGTCCCACTAAAGAGGTCTTCTGCCTGCCGCCACGAAACTTGAGACCATAACCAACAAATATCTGTCGGCTGCCCTCAAAATTTCATCCATCACCTGCCTTCCGTGGCTTCTTTTGAACACTTCAAATAAACGATTACGAAATAACACCACATAATCCAAAGAACAACCCTAAACATGTCTCTCGAAGAATAAACGCATCACGTCGTCGTCATTTTACCGGAAGCAATCAGCAGCTGTGAGAGCAAGTGGACAAATTGTAAGAACCAGCAGGCAAGTTTGTAAGAGCAAGACGGGAAGTTGTGAAGCCCAGTGGACAAGTGGCTAGGGCAATTCGACAAGTTGTGAAAGCAAGTGAGTGCCACATTGCGTTTAGACATAATGACGTCATCGGAAAAGGCGGTATAAAATCATAGAGGAAAACACCACAGGAAACTGTTGATAAAGAACACAAAGGACAGTGACGTCAGTTATCAACAGAAAAGGACATTGATTGGGAAGGTACTAGCTGGCCGTGAAATGCAAATACTGGCGGTAGAATAGTGTTGGCACATTAAACAGTGGCTGCGACGGAGATAGCAAGGAAGGAAGATATACAGGGTTTGCTACAACGTGTCGCTACATAACTTACGGGGTACCTAGACTTATATCGTGCAGAGCGGCAAAGGAGAACTGCAGGCAGAACGACAGAAGGGCAATGGAAGATACGAAGGTACAATATCTATGTAAGCAGGTTAGTGTTGAGTATCAATGAGTTCCTGTAAATAGAACTAGGTCCCGCTTGGCAAAAACAATCACCTAGGTGCGGATAGAATTGATAGAAAATCTCAAACTGACTGTGAGAACTTATTAAATGTTATTACGTTTCAAAATCTTCAACATGACAATTGGCTTCGTCATTTCTCTGCCGTTCCAGTTCTGAACTTTGCTCGTTTACTTTTATAAGTTTGTGTCGAGCCGAAATTATTGATCGTGCTATTTGGACATTTTGCATGTAATTGTTATGAATGCTGTACCAATAGCATGGCAGCCTTGGGTGCATCGTTTTTCCGGGAGTGCCAACAGAAAATATTACTAACTAGCCACTCATTCACATCCGCCATTTGCCACTTATTTGCACTGGCCAGGAAAACATCGGAACCCAATCACAAAAGTAATTATCTGTATAATTATTGGTCAAGTCAGGAATCGTGTCTACCACCAGTCTGCATCAAGTTTATATAGACAGGAAACATACCATTTACACGTGGATATAGGTACTAGAGAAGATATAGAGATGGGACATACACAATAGACTGTCCCTTCCACACACTTCCTTTTCTCTACATGATCCACTCAAGACATTTTCCCACACCAACGCTTCCGTCCACAAGACTCCCTTACGCCACCTTCACTATTTCACCAATTTCTGCACGTGACATTTATGATGTCATTAACTAGAAAGTAAACATGCTCATGGATCTTACGTCGTACACACTGCGTTGAGTCAAGCATTCATCAACGTCATTCCAGTAATCAAGGTCGTCTCTGGAACACTGTCGCTGGCTGTTAGAGACGTTGAAGCAGCATTTCGTTTATCACGGTGCCATTTCAATATATTAGACTGACACCTCACTTGCATATAATCAACGCAACGAGTTTTCTGCACAGAATATCGGATTACTCAACGTCAACGCTTCACACTGGACATTATAGACTGGACCTCCATCGACGCTTCCTTCCATCATCAGTCTTTGGGAAAGATGGATTTTATTGAGACGCTCATCTAGACATTGTTCACCGGATCTTTCAGGAAGGTACCTACATTTCGAATGACACTTCTAAGCGGACGTCAACACATTATCGGACACATCAGTCAACCTACTTCGGGATCAGACAGTCATCATACTGTGAACATTCTTTTACACGGATATACTGCACACGTCATTACAGACAAATTGTAAGACATACAGGACAGTTCACACATCAGTCAACGTATTCTGGACTTTAAATACGCAACTACATTTAATCACTGCGGGTATCATACATTCAGATACCCACTTCAACTGGTCAACCAGGATTTATCTCGTTAAGGCCAGTACATTTGCTGTTTGTTGTTATATAACTGTGGTTTGTTTGGGTGTCTAATATATAACATATTTTTTTCTTCCGATAGCCGACTCCGCAGTTATTTAACAAAGCGAGAGATTAAAGCGCTATCTGAAGGTCACATGAGTTTAATTATCGGACAGTCAGACACGTTATTTACTGACGGCTTGTCAGCTTGTGACAAATATATTTTGTGACGAACTTGCGATTCGTTGGTAATATATTAATTTTTTTTTTCGCGTTGTACCGTTAGGCATTTACATTCCTTATTCTATCACGTCTCCTTATTTATATGTGATTAAATATTATGTAGGTATGTCACTTCGTAGTTCGTTATCGTAACAGCGTCATTGTTGTGTCAGTATATTCTTTATATTGAATATATATATTTTTACTACTAATTTATAGTGCTTACGTTTTGTAACGTTTAGGACGTTATCTATCTTGCGCCGAGTTGCTATTTTTCTCGCGTATTTATACTCTTCTATATTATTGATTTCGAGTTGACTTCTCATTCAACTTGCGTATATATATTTAGATACGCTTGTCATTGTCTACCTACGCATTCTATCGGCTGTGCGTCACATATCTACTATTGTAGCGGCATAATTTACAGATCATTAAGACAACATGTCAACACTCCAAGACTTCATGCACATGGGTGAAAGGTCTGGTTTGACTGGTGCAGACCTCAGGAATTGGGCGAAGCAAGAATTGAAAGATTTTAAGACACAGCAACGTGAAGAGAGAGCTGAAAAATTGGCAGCAGAGAAAGAAGCAAAACAACTTCAAGCTGCACATGAACGAGAGAGATTGGCTCTTGAGAAAGAGTTAAAAGAAAAAGAGATGGCGTTGGAACGTGACAAAATTGCCGCTAGGGAAAAGGAATTAACGCTGGAACGGGAGATGAAAGATAAGCAACTGGCATTTGAGAAAGAAAAACTTTTGGCCGAACAACTTCTTAAGGACAAGGAAGTTGAAGGTAATTTGAAAGTTAAGTCATTGGAAATGGATCGTGAAGCTGAGATTAATCGAGAAAGAATTCAAGCAAAACATAATGATCCAGTGAAAAAGTATCAAGGTCTTTTTCGCAATTTCCAGCAAGGTGATTCTGTCAGTTCTTGGATTACCAATTTTGAAGTACTTGTAAAATACTACAAGGTACCGGAACTAGACGTACCGATTCTGTTCCACAGGCATCTCGCATTGGAGCCTTTAAAGGTAATTGAGTTAATACCTGAGGACTTACGTACTAACTACAAATACATGAGAGATCGTGTTTTGGCACACTTTAGTTTAGACGAATCGGGCTTACGTACTAAGTTTAAAACACTCACTCCTAAATCTAACCAAACTTTCCTTGACTTTGTTTCTGAATTAACCTCATCTTTTGATAAATGGACTAAAGCCGCTGATATTGGGTCTGACTACAATAAAATTCGAGACTTAATAATTAGAGATAGACTACTATCTGCGGTACCAGAGGCCATGTCTATATTTCTAGTGGAGAATAAATGCAAAGATCTTAAGGAAATGGAAACGAGGGGAGAATCATATTTCAATGCACACCGTGACATATTTGCGGAATGCACACAACCTGAACTGGTAATAGGGGCTAGTGCTAGAATTCAGAATAACAGAAGTAATGGTAAGTTCAAGAAATTCTCTAATAGAAACAGGGGACCTTACCAGAACACAAACAGAGATTCTGACAGACCTAGAAAGGGTCACTTCACACGATGTCAATATTGTAAACTCTCACACGGTGCTTTGGAAATGTGTGACCAACATCCTGGTTATCCTGCGTACCTAAGAGACATCACATCTAAGAAAAATAGTAAGTATGACTCCTACAAGAAGAGTGTTAAATGTTATTCTTGTCGGGCGTATGGACATACAAGCCGGTCGTGCGCGATGAGAAACACTTGGAAGGAGGCGAATACTGCATACGTGTTCTCCAGCAGCGATTCTGACGACTTAGAGGACACACATGCAGCTATAATTCAGACATACAATAACAAAACAGGTAAGGAGGGTCATGATGATAATGATGACCATAAGAGACATATACATGAAGCTAATGCAGTATACACGCATAAAGGTACTCTTGTGATCCACCAAGCATGGGTTAATGGTTCACCAACAACTTGTTTTAGAGACACAGGATCTGATATTGCGGGAGTTAGTCACAAACTAGTCAACAAAAAAGACTTCACACATGACAACATTTATTGCAGAACATTTGGGGGTACAATAGAAACATACAAGACCGCATGGGTCGGGATAAAATGCCCATACTATGAAGGTGAAATATGCGCAGCAGTATTACCAAACCCGTGTGCCGGGTTGATAATTGGTAATATCCCTAATGTCAAAGATTACGTTCAAGAAGTGACCATCAAACACAAACCTGACAAGACACTCACAAGAACCCAAATTCACACGATGCAAGAAGAAGAAAATACGCAATTGAAACAAGTGACATCAAATAGTAACAAACACGATGTAACACAAAAGAGAGACAACACAACAGTACAAAAATGTGTACAATATAATACTCACAAGGCAAACAAATCCAAACACAGGAAATTGAATTCTCCATTAAATAAGTTTATTTCTGTGAGTATAAGTGAAAAACAAAAGCAAACAACCAGGCAACCTCATATGTCGACGAATGACACCATTCACAAACATCAAAAACAGAAAACGACAATTATACACACTAGTAACAAACAGAGGCAGTGGGATGTTCTAACCATAATTGTTGCTCAGATCATGATCTTAATGAAATCAACCCTATCCCATATTGAATGCGTCATTATGAACATTTACTCACAAACAAAGAGGTATGTTACTTGTATCAGTACAAACATTTACGCACAGGTCCAGAAACATATTGCAAACATGTTCATACGAATAAACAGGCATATCACAAGCATGCACACAGAAGTCAAGAAATGTGTCACAAACATGTACTCACAATCAAAGAAAGAGATTACTTGCGCCATTACAAACATTCACTCGCAAGTCAAGAAAATTTGCGCACAAGATAATAAACGCAAAGAATATTACAATAGACAAACTACACTTATCTTTGCTTACTCTATTTACTTGGTTTATTTCTTTTACAAATGCACCAATATACGTTACACAGTATACACACGAGTGAAAACCACAACAAAGTTACAATGTACAAATATTGGCATACGTGCAGAAGAGAGATTCTATAGGTTGGAAACAAAGAAAGAAAGAAAGAAAATGAATGAAAGAAAGAATAAAAGAAAAGAAAAAAAAAGAAAAAGAAAATGGGATGAAAGTGTTAGGTTTATATCAACACATAATACACTACAGACACATTAGGGTCTTACAAAAAAAGTTGTTCTGAATTTCGCCGATATAAAGCTATACTTTTCAGAATTTGCCACACTATCTCTGTTATACCTTATTTTACAATCTTATGATAGCAAACGTAATCCTATTCTCTACTTTAGCTATCACATTGCTGGTTAACGTTATCACTAGCATTATAAATCTGAATATTAATTGATTTAAATATTTATTCTTGTTGAATCCGAATATTATATTATATTTCTTATTTATTTCGTAGAAGTTCTTACGGATTATTATTCGGTGAAAGTATACTATGTTAAGATCTGCCAAATTCTAGACGATGATAATATTATTAAAGATCTTCTTAGTCGTCTCTAAAAAAAATTATGTGTGTTATATTTTCTTACTTATTGTCTGCGTTCGTATTTGGATTTTCGTTAGGCTGATTAACATATGTTGCATACATTCACCCAGGTAGATTACTGTTGAAAACAACAAATTGCGAATTATGTAAAATTTATTAGTGTTATTCGGATATGTACTTGGTTTGTTTAATTCGTTCTTTGGCAGGGACATTGTTCGCCATGACAAGTGACACTGCACAATCGAGTTTGATTGACCATGTGCGCTGTAATTGATGAACTATACCTGAACATTTCTGGATTATCGGAAATCGTTTGTATTTCTAAAATAATGTCATATTATTACGGCATATTCGTATTAAACAGTGATAGTAAAGTTATATTTCGAGGATCGAAACCTGACTCTTGATGAGAGTATATGTGTTAAACAATGATACAGTCGATGAAAATGAACATGGTTGTCGCGAAACAACATATGTACCAACATTGTACCCTTGTGCCATGATAATTCATTGCTATAATGAAGTGCCTGACTGTGTAATTAGTCATTGGTTACTACTTGAGTAACATTATTCATTTCATTAATTAATTATTAATTTATTGCTAATGCGTAGCATAGAATTATATATAGATTTTTTTCTTTCACATAATTTCAGTTCATAGATTTAAGTAGTTACATATTCTTATTATTATTATTGTTGTTCATTTAGTACTTAATTATACATATGATGGGTCGTAGATTTTTCAATTCTCATTGTGATCGCCATTGCCAAGTATAGCCGCCACATTATGAAATACGCCGTTAAATAATATTGTCACTCGGTTGTTATTGCCACACCTACACAAAGAGTTTATGATGACGTCTCTAGGGAGCATTTACCTCGACTACGCCTAAAATTATGACGTCATAATACTAATACCTCACCTACCCGTTTAATGAGATTGAGATTCTTGACATAGCACAGATGGTTACAAGACACTAGTAAATGCAACTGGTACCTGTTTATTCCTCACGTCCCCTTACTCCAGGTTTTGACCTAGAGAAGGACGCTTGTCCTTAGGGACAAATGAGGGACTGATCTTTATGATTAGTTAGTACAGCCTGCCCATGGGCTGTATACACGACATCTACCGTTGGTGTGTAGATTGGAGGGCGTGCCCGTTATATATATATATATTTTTTTTTATTTTGTGGGTAATGGATAGGTGTCCATAGCATCTTGCTAGTCCGATAAAAGTCATTGTGTCTGCACTGCTATGTGTCAGGTTAATTCTCTTGATGTAAAAAAAAATGATTACATCATTTTAAAAGGGAGGGGGGCATACTGCCACATTGCGTTTAGACATAATGACGTCATCGGAAAAGGCGGTATAAAATCATAGAGGAAAACACCACAGGAAACTGTTGATAAAGAACACAAAGGACAGTGACGTCAGTTATCAACAGAAAAGGACATTGATTGGGAAGGTACTAGCTGGCCGTGAAATGCAAATACTGGCGGTAGAATAGTGTTGGCACATTAAACAGTGGCTGCGACGGAGATAGCAAGGAAGGAAGATATACAGGGTTTGCTACAACGTGTCGCTACATAACTTACGGGGTACCTAGACTTATATCGTGCAGAGCGGCAAAGGAGAACTGCAGGCAGAACGACAGAAGGGCAATGGAAGATACGAAGGTACAATATCTATGTAAGCAGGTTAGTGTTGAGTATCAATGAGTTCCTGTAAATAGAACTAGGTCCCGCTTGGCAAAAACAATCACCTAGGTGCGGATAGAATTGATAGAAAATCTCAAACTGACTGTGAGAACTTATTAAATGTTATTACGTTTCAAAATCTTCAACATGACAATTGGCTTCGTCATTTCTCTGCCGTTCCAGTTCTGAACTTTGCTCGTTTACTTTTATAAGTTTGTGTCGAGCCGAAATTATTGATCGTGCTATTTGGACATTTTGCATGTAATTGTTATGAATGCTGTACCAATAGCAAGTGGACAAATTGTAAGAACCAGCAGGCAAGTTTGTAAGAGCAAGACGGGAAGTTGTGAAGCCCAATGGACAAGTGGCTAGGGCAATTCGACAAGTTGTGAAAGCAAGTGAGGGAGTTGTTAGGTCCAGTGGGCAAGGTGATAGGTCAATTCGGCAATTTGGGAGAGCAAGTGGGGAAGTTGTTAGATTCAGTGGGCAAGTTGGTAGGGAAAGTCAAATCAAATCAAATCAAATCAAATCAACTTTATTAGGGTCACAAATTGGGCACGCAGGCCCGTCTTACATTCGGCCCTTCCAATCACTCGTCTTTCGTTCATCAAGAGCAGTATACATTTACATAGGAAGAAAAATAAACATTGTGAAATGAATGTTGTAAACATAAACAAGGCTAATTACCATGTTATGAGGCCCATCTCCCACCTATCCATACATCACCCCACCCACACAACACCCCACCTACCCACACACACGCGCACCAAGGGACACATACACACCCCCACCTACCCACACACACGCACACCAAGGGACACATACATACCCCACCAACCGACTCATCCCCCTCCAGCACATCCCCCACCCGCACACACTGCCCTCACCTGATCCCCGAACCAAAACACACTCGCCACCCACAAACATTCCCCCACCAACCCACACATCCCACGCCCATCCACATACACATCCTAACCCACACATCCTCTCACCACCCACACCTCAAACCACCCATCCCCAAGCCACATCTCTATCGACAACATATTCCCCACCCATGCACACATTCCCCCACCAACCCACACATCGCACATCCACTCACACATCCCCAAACCATACACACACATCCCCACCAACTAACATGTCCCCCCCCCCACACACACACACACACACATCTCCCTAACCACCCATACATCCCCAATCCACTCACACACACCCCAAACATACAACTTCCACCCACCCACACATGCCATAACCTAATCCCCCACCACACAATCCCCCACCCGCACATCACATACACCCCCTACCACGCACTATTCCCAACCCACGCAACACACACACACATCTCTCACCAACACATCCCCACTTACACACCACACACATATCCCCCACCCAGATACCACACAATATTCCCACCCACACCCACACAGATACCCTTACCCATCCACCCCACATACCCCCACTCACACACCACAAAAATCCCCCACCCCCACACACATACCTCACCCACACAATATCCCCAACCAACACACCACACACCTCTCCCCACCCACACACGCATTCCCTACCCGTCCACCAACAGACACTCACTCACGCAAACATCCTCCACTACGCACCCACACACCCCCACCCCCAACCAAACATCTCTCGATCACAATACCCCTACCCACACACACTCTCCACCCACTCACACATCCCACCCCAACACATACAAATCCCTCACCCACCTACACATCCCTAAGCCACTCACACACCCCCACCCACACATTCCCCATCCACACACACACATCTCCCACCCACATACCCAACATACTTCCCCCAACCACCACAATCCCCTACTCACCCACACATATACCCCACCCATACGCACATTCCCCGCACCAATCACACACATCCCCCACACCACACACTATCCTCCACCTATACCACCACAAACATACCCTCCACCCACACATCATTCACACATCACCCACCAATACACCGCACGCATATCTCAAACCCACACACCATACACTTCTCCCCACCCGCCCTTGCATCCCCAATCCACCCAACACAATCCCCTACCCACACAACCCCGCCTCCCACACATACTTCCTCAAACCATCCACACATCTCCACCCACATAAACACACATCCCCCGCATCCGTCCCATACACATATCCTCCACCCATACACACATCCCCCACACCCATTCCAACACCCCTACTTTCACCCCCACACATCCATCCACACATCCCACCAACACACACAAATACCACTACCCACCAAAACCCACACACCCCAACCCATCCAAACGCATACCCACACCCACACAACCACCCCCCCCCACACACATATCCCCACACTTACACACATCCTCCACATACACTCACACTTCCTCACAATTAGACACATAAAAAATGTCTCACGTTAGTATTGAAACTAGTATGAACAAACTCCCACACTTTACTCACACACATACACTGACACTTGTCATGAGCAGTCTCATAAAAATGTTAAACATGGAGAAAAATGTGTACATAAAATGTATGTGACGTAAAAATAGTGATGCTCTCTCTCTCTCTCTCTCTCTCTCTCTCTCTCTCTCTCACACACACACACACACATTCACTCTCACGCTCACTCATTCACTCTCCTGCTCACTCATTCACTCTCCCGCTCACTCATTCACTCTCCCGCTCACTCATTCACTCTCCTGCTCACTCATTCACTCTCCCGCTCACTCATTCACTCTCCCGCTCACTCATTCACTCTCCCGCTCACTCATTCACTCTCACGCTCACTCGTTCTGTCTCTCATTCACACTTACTGACTCTCTCACTCAAACTACAGTAATGAACATGAGTTTGCATTATGCATGATAAAATCAAATGGTATTTAACTGATAATATGACAGATGAGAATACACAAACATATGGATTCGCGTGTTACATAACATGCGTGTTACACGACATGCATCAGCTCAGCTCTCTCTCTCTCTCTCTCTCTCTCTCTCTCTCTCTCTCTCTCTCTCTCTCTCTGTATTCTTTCATATACACACACTCACACGCATGCGCACGCTCACACACACACTAACACATCAACTCTCCCACTGTCTCACTCTCTAACACACAATCCTTCACACACACACACACACACTCACTCTCTCAATCACACTCTCTCACACATACACATGCACATGAACGCATGCACGCACGCACACACTCCCTCACTCACTCACTCTCACACATACACGTACGAATGCATGCACTGACATATTCCCCCACCATTTCTAGCTCAATCACTCTCTCCACACACGCACGCACGTGCGCACATACTCTCTCCCTCTCTCTGACACCCACTTTCTCTCTCTCTCTCTCTCTCTCTCTCTCTCTCTCTCTCTCTCTCTCTCGCTCCCACACGCACACACATATATAGTGAACAATTATAGTTAAACAATTATAATGAACAATTATACTGAACAATTAGTCGACAAGATGCGATAGTTAGTGGGGAAGTTTGTATAGTTAAGTGTGTCAATTGATAGGGAAAGTCAACAAGATACGAGAGCTAGTGGACAAGTTGTTAGGGAAAATGAGGAAGTTGTTATGGCAAGTGGAGAAGTTCATAGGTCAATTCGACAAGTTGTGAGAGGGTGTGGGGAAGTTGTTAGGTCCAGTGGGCGAGTTGACAGGGCAGGTCGACAACATGTGAGAGTTAGTGGGGAAGTTGTTATGGTATGTGTGAAAGTTGCTTGGGCAAGTCGACAAGATGTGAGAACTAGTGGCAAAGTTGTTAAGGCAAATTGGGGAGTTGGTAGGTCCAGTGGGCAAGTTGATAGGTCAGTTCAGCAAGTTGTGAGAGCAAGTGGGGAAGTTCTTAGGTTCAGTGGGCAAGTTGATTGGGCAAGTCGTCAAGAAGCGAGAGCTAGTGGACAAGTTGATATGGCAAATGGGGGAGTTGTTAGGGCCAGTGGGTATTGATAGAGCAAGTCGACATGTTCTGAGAGCAGTTGGACAAGTTGTTATAGTAAGTGGTGGAGTTGTTAGGGAAAGTGATCAAGTTATGCGCGTAAGTGGGTAAGTTGATAGGGCAAGTCGCCATGCGTTGATTTCTTCGTTTGTATCAATCTGTTGTGTCAGTTTTCATTGGTTGTGTCAGTTTTCATTGGTTGTTTCATTTTGACATTGTGTCATTTTTCAGAGATTGCGTCATTTTCAGTTGTTGTTTGTTTCCTTTTGTGCGTTACATTTTGACCTTTATATTTGGCTGTCTTGTTTTCTTTGGTTATATCAGTTTCTCGTTGTGTCAGGTTTTCAGTGTTTATGTTAGTAGTTTATATTGGTTGTTGTAGCGTAGCTTATACTACTAGCATGGAAATGGATCAAAGTAGATACTAAATAGACTTCTACGAATAGAGAATCTAACCACTGCTGAAGACGCGATCAAATGGCTCGCAATTCTAGAAGAATGATTTTCAAAGTGCCAGAATGGATCACTACTTCTAAACAGTGCCAGGCGGAAGTTATGACTACTAACTGTACTAACAAACGAAGACAGTATGTCAAGTGATTCCTGCTAACTTGCCTGGATGAATAATGATCCCCCACTGCCTAATGTATTCTCACACAACATGAGATAAGACAGATTTATAAGTATAGATATAGACCTTTCACTCGTCACACAATCTGATGATGCTATAATCTAATTCGATAATGACAGACACAGTTTGTTAAAATTAGAAATATAACATAGCTTGTTTAATTCTAAAAACACTACGTGAGCCCCACTGGGAACTCACTGACACATAAGAGATACGCAGATCCCTGGTTAGACTAAATTTCTACAAAGTATTCAGATAGAGGATGTAATCACAGACAGTATCATAGCCAATAGCGGACATACATTGGTGATTGCTGTGCAGTGGCAAAACGGTGGTTAGCCACTCATCTGATAATTCTTGGCCTCCTGGATGGTAAGCTGACAGTGCTGACTGGATAGTGGTATGGACTCCACTCTCTGCTGTATCAAGTGAGTGGTTCGTAGCTCAATCACCGGTCGTGACTACGGCTACTGTTGATCAGGGTGTAGGCTCTGTGAATGACAGTGAGAAGAGGTGAATAATCCTTCTAGAGTTGTAAATTCTTTTGGTCATGTCATAGTCCTGCATGGCCTGCTTGTCTCATATAATTTTTCATAGCATGTACTATCTTAGTTTACATATTTTGATTCCTTATCTGAAATCTACAACAGCACACTGATCTAATGGAAACAACACACAAATGATATTCTATTCTCTCTGCTGATATTTAGATCAAACATGTACAATCACAATGCTCTACTTCAAAGACCACATTCCAATATATATATATATATATATATATATATATATATATATATATATATATATATATATATATATATATATATATATATATATATATATATATTCTAAGTCATGATTAATCATGGAAACATGAACCACAATTCACATAATGAATTAACAGTACATATCATTGGATGACTTCAATGGAATGAAACTCAGACGCCACAACTCCGACGTCACCATATACATTAACAAACCATTAAATCGATGAAACAACACACGTCGTTTTCCAAGTATGGAAACACACAAACTACGCTCCATACGATGAATTAACATCACATATTGATGAATTACATAGAATGAAATGAAATCACACGCAACTATAACGTCACGATGTACACGGGTGAACCATTACATCCATGAAACACCACAAGTTCACTTCAGGAGTTATGAGTTGTACTACTAGCAATAGTCTTCCTTATATTTTATTAAACATAATTAATTATCTATAAGATTTCTTAGCTAGGTTTAAGATTACTTTCACTATACAGAAGAACAATATTAGGGTTGGAGAATTCCCCCAAGGTTTGAACTTTGTTAAGTGGCCATCTAGGACCACATGGTAGTAATCTGACTATGGGCAAGATAGAGATTAATAAAGAATAATTAATTGTAACTTATTCACTCTCTGAACTAATTCCTTCAACTAATAAGTATATTATCTAGAGAAGTACGCTAGTTCCGAAGTTAAGCACATAATTAATATATCTTAACTGTAATCGTCTACTGACTAACTCAGGTGTCCTTCCCCAGGCGGATACCTTCAAATTTCGAGAATCAAGTAATGTAATTTAGCCCTGCTTTTAATGCCACATGTGACGAGCTTTGCGTTTTTCCCTTGTCGGCAAGCCACATGGCACAAACATGGTACTAATTTTAGTATTAGTTAACTAACACTAGTTTTAATTACTAGTATCTATTATCGATCGGCATGGCCTTTTAGTCGGCATATATACACACACAGAAAAATTGTTAACAACATTATTATTAACTCACGCTGCAACTTGTTTTGAGCGTACCTATCGGGTGAGAAGTGGCACTGGCATTTATATGGTGATTAGAAATTGTACGGCTTAACAAGAGCCATAAAAAGGTATAAGACACAGACATGTGTTCTATTTTTGCCAGGGACTTGCCACATATTTCACCGTCCAGTACTGATATCCAAATGGCAGAAGTTAATAATTTGACCAGAATTATCTTCCCCTAAGAAGAGTTCTAGACTTCCTGTGGCCAAATTAAATTCACAGCCAAACTGAATATTAGATTCAGCCTGACGTGATTTATTGGCGTGTAAACAAACTCTACACTACCTCTACTTCTAACTATTAGAAGAAATCGTATTTTAGCTCTCTCTATAGTGGTATGTATATAAATACACTAAACACAGATGATCTTAGCTAATATATGAAAATATAGACAACAATGAAAAATAATGCAGAATACATAGAGGGGTTTACTGAGGGCTATCTCCATCTAATAAAAAACGATCTGAGAGTTGGGCCAACTGTCACAGTTGTTTTAGTTTTCTTTGCCTGTGTCTCTTCATTGTTTGTGTCAATAGTTGTCATTGTTTCAGTGGTTGTGTTATTTTTCATTTGTTTTAGATTTGTTTTGTGTATGTCCCTGTTACATTTAGGATGTTACGCTTTTCTTTAGATGCCTTGTTCAGTGCTTTTGTCAGTTTTCTAGTTCAGTATGTTATTGTGTCAGTTTTTAGTGTTTATATCAGCATTTTTCCTTGTTTGTGTCAGTTTGTCGTTGTGTCATTTTGTCGTTGTGTTATTTTGTCATTGTTTGTATAATTGTGTCGGGTCATTTTATTTTTGAGTAGTTGTCAATTTCTGTGCATGTGTTACGTTTTAACGTTTGCATGTGCCTATTTTGGTTTCTTTGGTTGTGTCAGTGTGTTGTTGTGTCAATTTTCCTTGTTTGTGTCATTTTGTCGTGTCATTTTTATTTCAGTAGCTGTCGACCCCTTTGTATGCGTTACATATTGACGTTTACATTTGTGGATCGTTCGGTGTTTATGTCAAGTTTAATTGTTTTTGTCAGTTTTCATTGTTTGTCTCGGTGACTTATTATCATATATGTGTATTTGAGTGAGTAATTTGAGGACTTAGTGATCACCTATTTGTCGACCGTGATGGAACGGACAACAGATGAACTCATAAGTTTTGAATGTTACGCTATATTCACCGCCATTTTGTCTTTTAGTTGCCTTGTAGTTGCCGTATCGTTGTTTGCTCATAATGGTCATGCGCCCCTAATGCACTCAGTGTGGAGAAGGGAGTTGTCGATATTTCACAATGAGACATTTTCGCGGCAATGAAAACACTATCAATAAGTTGGCGACAATGGTAGAGTGGGGGATTATGACGTCATCATCTCTTACAACTACAAACGACAGATATTTCAGTAACACATTACACACCATACAATACAAACTAGCTTTATAGTACATAGTACATAAGATATACAAATACTTAGTGAAACAACAAGCACCCTCGCTACTCTACTACTCCAAATATTACTACTACTACTACTACTACTACCACCACCACCACCACCACCACCACCACTACTACTACTACTACTACTACTACTACTACTACTACTACTACTACTACTACTACTACTACTACTACTACTACTACTATTTATATTGCTACGACTACCATTATGTTTACTACTACTACTACTACTACTACTACAACTACTACTACAACTACTACTACTACTACTACTACTACTACTACTACTACTACTACTACTACTACTACTACTACTACTACTACTAATACTACTACTACTACTACTACTACTTTGTTACTATTACTACTGCTACTCATACTACTAATGTTACTCTAATACTGCTACTACTAGCCCATCTCCACCTCTTCTCCCTCTTCTTTTTCCCCTTTTCCACTACTACTACTACTACTACTACTACTACTACTACTACTACTACTACTACTACTACTACTACTACTACTACTACTACTACTACTACCAATACTACAACTACTACAACTACTGCTATTACTATTGCTACTGCTACTGCTACTATTGCTACAACTACTATTATCACCAATAGTGTTACTGCTTGTAATACTGATCCATACCATCGGGGATCATAATGTATGGAGTGTCATACTCGCCCTCGCCTGGTGTTAAGTCTCTTGCTGATGAAGATGCTGATGACTAATACTACTGGTACTATTGGTACTACGACTACCACCATTGCATTAAGTTAATGCCGTTAATGGGGATTCCTGTAGCGTGAGTCAAACCGTGAGTTGCTCTTGCTGTCAGAGATCGCAATATGTGGGGTGGTATGATCGCCTACGCTAACGGATAGGATACGTGATGATGATGATGATGATGATGATGATGATGATGATGAGGAGGAGGAGGAGGAGGAGGAGGATGATGATGATGATGATGATGATGATGATGATGATGATGATGATGATGACTAGTACTATTGCTGCTGCTGCTACTACTACTACTACTACTACTACTACTACTACTACTACTACTACTACTACTACTACTACTACTACTACTACTACTAATATTACAAATATTATTGCTACTTGTATTACTGAACCATACCATCGGAGATCGCAATATGTGGCGAGGTATGATCGCCCATGCCAGGAAACATATCTCTTGATGATGATGACTAATATTACTATGAACAACTCTACTACTATTACTATACAACCACGCCAAATCTAGACAATATCGATAAATGTATTAGAAACCACCACCCCGATCAGCGACATCCTACCCACAGCAGACAGTTCGATACCTCACGATAGACACCCCAACCTCTAGACCTAATAACAATAGCACTTCAACACCACTGGCTATATCTGCGCACCCCGACCCCTATACCACCCCGTCACGACCACCACCATGCCTCTTCTCATTTAATTCATTGTCTATATATGTTTTCCCTTTATTAATATGTTTCTTTTAATAGATTGTTTTATGTTGTACACAATTTAAGCGGTCACTTGACTGCGCCTTGACCACTTGACCACCTCTTCACCACCTCTTGCGTAATCTCTCACTTTAACCACAACAGTGCTACTACACGTACCCTCCCCTACAATTTAAGGGTCATTTGACCACCACGTGACCACTTGACCACATATTGACCACCTCTTGACCACTTTATCGCTCACTTTAACCACCACCGTGTCACTGCATGTTCCGTCCCCTACAATTTAAGGGGTCACTTGACCACACTTTGACTATGTGACCACCTCTTGACCACCTCTTGACTATCGCTCACTTTAACAAACCACTGTGTCACTACACGTACTCTCTCCTACAATATAAGGGGTCACTTGTCCACCCCTGGCTTTCTTGACAACCTCTTGACCACCTCTTCGCTTACTTTAACCACCACTGTGTCATTACACGTACTCTCCCCTATAATTTAAGGGGTCACTTGACCACATCTTGACCACTTGACCACCTCTTACGTCATCACTCACTTTACCCACCACCATAATCCTAATCACACCCTCGCCTACGATTTAAGGAGTCACTTGATCATCTCTTGATCTCTTGACCTCCTCTTTACCACATCATCGCTCACTTTAACCACCACCGTGTCACTACAGTACTCTCCCCTACAATTTAAGGAGTCACTAGACCACCCTTGACCACCTCTTGACCACCTCTGGACCACGTCATCACTCATTTTAACCACCACCTTGTCATTACACGTACTCTCATCTACAATTTAAGGGGTCACTCAACCACCTCTTGACCATCTCTTGACCACGTCATCACTGTGACAAAACCACCCGGATCCCGTGTCTTTACTCTGCAGGAAATCCCAGCGGTCGGAAATAGACGAGTGGTCTCCCGTCTGATCTTAAAATAGTTAAGGGAAACTCTGATATTTTTGGTCGTTACTAGAGAATTTTCGACTATTCGAGAAGGAAAGAGGCAGAGTGTGTACGTTATGTCTGTAGTCACGTAGGACACACAGTCACATCGGGTTCACGGAATTCTGGACTTCTCCATGGCCCATGAGATTCTCAGGGGTCGAGAAGGATTCGAAACTGCGCGCAAAAAGCTCTGAGGAGTCAGTCGCCAGCCATCTGTCAACCAACAAGGCAGCATTAATCGGACTGCTGTGACATGATGTCTTTTCAACCGCTTGCCAGAGCGTGACACCGAGGCAGTCAATAAGTGTTGTGATACTCCCATCAAGGTAATACCTTAATACATTATTACTTAGCAGTTGTCCCTAAACGAAGCGCCGGCCGCAGAAATGATTGTAGGCGAGACGTGAATATTTTTCTGCCCGACCGTCTGAATATATAATTAGCTGTATCGATCGGCTAGTGAATATTTAGGTCAGACACCTACAGAGAAAAGAGGTGTTTCTTCTCGCTGACACATCAGGCGTGTGTAGTTAATAACACCTGCTCAGCTTCGTAAAACCGACGTTATTGTAGGAAATATACCGAATGTTGTTATATTAAATATATTCACATTAATTGCTAGTACAGGATGTTTACCATGAATGTATCACTGCTACTTGTGAGTATGTTTTGGGTAATTTAACAACTATGTTAGCCAGAGTGTTAACAACCTTGTTCATTGATTGCATAGCTAGGGTTGTGAGGAATTCTTGACGTTATTGTAGGAAATATACCGAATGTTGTTATATTAAATATATTCACATTAATTGCTAGTACAGGATGTTTACCATGAATGTATCACTGCTACTTGTGAGTATGTTTTGGGTAATTTAACAACTATGTTAGCCAGAGTGTTAACAACCTTGTTCATTGATTGCATAGCTAGGGTTGTGAGGAATTCTTGACACTAGTTAGGCTGTGGGATATTAGATGCATTACTAGTGATGAGTTATCTGCCGGAGCAAGCAAGTGATGTGTTCTTTGCTTAGCTAGATAGTGAGGTAACTTATGCAATAGACAGATTGTTTTTTATTAATTCCTGGAATCAAGGTGTTGTTATTTCCATCAAGACGTGGAGGTAAGTAGTTGCTAGGTGAGGACGCCAGTGCTATTACACCTCTATGTAGGAATGTCTTGTAGTTACCTGATAGAAGTAGTTAGGAATTACCTGTGGATTTATGATGTCACTACTTGTTTATTTTGCCTGCCCAATTAAGTGTAGTTGCATGCCCAATCGTGTTTATTTTGTCTGCCCGACCGAGAGCGATGCGACGCGCTGTAAACGAGGCCGTTGCGTTTGTACTGATCCGAACTACGAGCAGAACGTTGGTGTATGACTCTACTGTTCTTCTCTTATGTAAACCCGACCCTGTTAGTGGAGGGGGACACATCCACTAGGGAGAGGGAGTTACAACTGAGCGATTCAATGCACATTTACGGGAGGACTGAAGATTTATGGGATGAGGGGCTGGATGCCAGTCTAAACAGGACGACGTGGTCTAACTTACCACGGAAGCAGGGTATTCTATTTCCACAGTTGTCTGCGGGAAGGACTACTAGGTCGATTGCCACCAAACCTGTGATAGACCTGCACAGACTTGACCGTCAGGAGACAAGGTCTACTAAGAAAGGTCAAACCTGTTCTGGGACAGAGATCCCAGGACAAAAGCATCTGCTTGGTTTATGAGTTTGTTAATGCTATTAAGTTATTAACGAATCATGATTTGGTAATTTGTTAATGCTGTTATGTTATTAACAAATTATGATTTATGTAATTTATTAATGCCTTGTAGTCAGTCAGGTCTTAGTCAGATATGACTGAGCTACCGTATAACAGTAGACGGTACTACCTGGTTTCTGTTAGCGCCGAACGTTGGGTGGCGCTTACCAAACCCGACACCCCACATTGTGCCAACGGCTTCGGGCGGAAGAGCGCAATTGGGAGGGTACAAGCCTTACCCTGGTGCGAGGAAATGCAAGCTAAAGACAAAATTGTCATGGCAGGGCAGACCAGGCCCTAAGCCTTGGTTGGCGACTGGTCTAGGATCGAAGCTCCGACAGGCGGACAGTTAGAGCATTGCTTTGCTGATCCGGCAGCTTCTGCAGCTTGTCTTGTTCCAGATGTAGGGGTGTTACCTTTCCTCTGGAGTGAACTAGGCAGGCCGAGAGAGGGATCATGCTGCATGGGAAACACATGATCTCTATATTTTAGCCCAGGCTTTGTGCTATGGAGAGGCAATAACTCCATCCCTGGTCTTAACTGGTCTTGGAATCAAAGCGAGAGGCAACTGTTACGGGTTATAAGTCCTTGTCAGTTGGCGTAGACATGGGGCGCCACGCGTTGCCTCTGACGGTGGGAGACACCTATAGGTGTCACTGATCAGCTACCTCCCGCCTCAAGCTGGGCATCCCCCAGCCAATTGGGTGCTGATCTGCCACAGCCAGCCTGCTTCAATGGGTGCTTGGGGCTAGGACAAAATCTGAATCGCAGGCTGTAAAACCAATGCACCAGGTACAAACAAAAATAAAAATAGAAACCTCAAGCTACGGCTTGCAATCTGGAACGTGAGAACCATGTGTCCAGGATTTTCCACTGACTTGACCAATATTGACGATGTGAGAAAAACGGCTGTGATTGATGCCGAACTCAATCGTCTTAACATTGATATTGCTGGCCTGCAGGAGACTCGCCTCGCTGAGGAAGGGTCACTCAGGGAAAACAACTACACCTTTTTCTGGAAGGGTAGAGGGCAGGCAGAAAAAAGGCAACACGGTGTGGGCTTTGCAGTGAAGAATTCGCTACTGGGAATGATTGAAATTCCAGCAGGAGGAAATGAAAGACTATTATCCCTGCGCTTGGCAACCTCTTGTGGGTTTGCCACCATTATTACTGCATATGCACCGACACTCGATTCCTCTGATGATGTGAAGAATTTGTTCTATGAGGAGTTAGACTCCATGATCAAGGCAGTTCCAAAATCTGACTACATTTATATGCTCGGTGATTTCAATGCTCGTGTGGGCAAGGACTCGAGTTCATGGCCAGTGTCCCTTGGAAAATACAACATCGGTCGCATGAATGAAAATGGGCAAAGGCTGCTGGAGCATTGCACCAGTAATGACCTATGTATTACAAACTCTTTTTTTTTTAAACAAAAGAGATGCATAAGGTCACATGGAAACATCCAAGATCCGGCCATTGGCACCAGCTGGACTTCATCATCACACGGAGACAACATCTGAACCATATATCATTGACTCGTAGTTACCACAGTGCTGACTGTGATACAGATCATTCTTTGGTTGTTGCAAGAGTTAGACTGAGACCAAAGAGAATCTACACAGCTAAACACAAATCTAGCCCCAGGATTAATATTATTAACACTCATGATCCTGAAAAGTGCTTTCAGTTTCAACAGCAACTTGAAGACGCTTTCACTGATACACCAGAAAATTGTACAGTAAATGAAAAGTGGGGTCAAATTAAGGAAACTCTTCATAAAACTGCCGTAGGGGTTTACGGCACTGTGGATCATAAGAGGCAGGACTGGTTTGCGGCCAACAGCGAGACTCTGCAGCCCTTGATTGATAAGAAGAAGAAAGCTCTCTTAAGAAACAAGGAAAGACCAACGCGTAACACTCTGAGTGCGCTAAGGCAAGCTAGGAAGGATGTGCAAAAGGCTGCCAGGCAGTGTGCAAATGATTATTGGATCAAGTTATGTGAGTCCATTCAAATCGCAAGTGATAAGGGAGACATAAGAAGCATGTATGAAGGAATAAAGAAAGCCTGTGGTCCAGTGATCAATAGAAGTGCACCGCTGAAAACCTTGACTGGAGAAGTCATCACTGATAAGAAACAGCAGATGGACAGATGGGTAGAGCACTATTTGGAGCTTTACTCAAGTGAGACCAAACTAGCGGATGATGCCCTCAACGCCATAGAGGCTCTACCAACTCTTGACCACCTGGACACACTTCCCACCATAACAGAAGTTAAGTGTGCTATAAATGAACTTGCATCTGGCAAGGCTCCAGGTAAGGATGGGATTCCAATAGAGGTTATCAGGAGTGGGCAAGACACACTCACTCTACAGATCCACCAGCTAATAGAGCTATGCTGGCGTGAAGGACAAGTCCCACAGGATTTCAAAGATTCAAACATCATAACGCTGTACAAGAACAAGGGTGATCGGAGCGACTGTAACAACTATAGGGGTATCTCACTTCTGTGTATTGTTGGAAAAGTATTTGCCAGAATTGTTCTGCGCAGACTTCAAGTCCTAGGAGATCAAGTCTACCCCGAATCACAGTGTGGCTTTCGACAGAACCGGTCTACCACTGATATGATATTCTCATTGCGACAAATGCAAGAAAAATGCCGTGAACAGAATCAACCACTGTTTATTGCCTTCATCGACCTCACAAAGGCATTTGATTTGGTCAGTCGTGAGGGTCTGTTCAAGGCACTAAAGAAGATTGGCTGCCCACCAACTCTTCTGTCCATTGTGGAATCGTTCCACACAGGCATGAAGGGTATAATCAAGTTTGATGGTGCAACTTCTGAAGAATTTGAAATCAAGAGTGGAGTTAAGCAAGGTTGTGTACTAGCTCCCACCCTCTTTGGAATATACTTTTCACTTCTACTGAAATATGCATTTCGTAATCAGGATGGTGGTATATACATTCACTCACGCTCAGATGGCGGCCTCTACAATGCTCAGAGATTGAAGACTAAGACCAAAATTAGGAGGGTACTGATCAGAGAGTTGCTTTTTGCAGATGATGCTGCAGTTACGACCCACTCTGAGGAAGAATTGCAATGTCTACTATCTGCATTCTCCAATGCTTGTTCTGAATTTGGTTTAACAATTAGCAAAAAGAAGACACAGATTATGTCACAAGGTGCACATAGGGTACCATCAATCTTTATTGACGACGCCGAACTAGAGATAGTAGACCATTTTACATATCTAGGATCAGTGGTAAATAGCAAATTATCCCTAGATCAGGAAATCAACATCCGGATTGGTAAGGCAGCAACAACAATGAACAGGTTAAGAAAAATAGTCTGGGAGAACAGGAAGCTTACTGCCAAAACAAAAGTCCTTATCTATCAAGCCTGTGTCCTTAGTACTCTTCTCTATGGCAGTGAAACCTGGACAACTTACTCACACCAAGAGAACAATTTAAACAGCTTTCATATGCGGTGTCTGCGAAGAATTCTTGGTATTAAGTGGCAAGACAAAATCACAAATACTGAAGTATTGGAAAGATCAGGTTGTGTGACAGTTTATTCCATGCTCAGTCTTCGTAGACTTAGATGGATAGGACATCTTAGGAGGATGGATGATGGTAGAATACCAAAGGATATCTTTTTTGGTGAATTACAGATGGGTAAGAGATCTCAGGGTCGGCCTCTACTACGATACAAAGATGTGTGTAAGCGGGACATGATTGATACAGGCATTGATAATGCACATTGGGAGCAAGTCGCCACTGAACGTGTTGCATGGAGGCAAATATCAGAAATGGAATAAAGTCAAAGGAGAAAATTATTGCAGAAAAGTCACACACCAAGCGTTTGAGACGTAAGATGGTGCATGATGGTGGAAATGACCACGTGTTCACATGCACCCACTGTGAACGGACATTTACAGCGCAAATTGGCCTTATCAGTCACACTCGCTACCGCCATAGTTAAAAGTTATTATGCCTTTTTAGAGCACAAACTATCGTCTGTCAAGACGGCAAGGTGCCAATGTGTAGTCATTAATGAATTGTGTTTAATTAATTGATCAATGGGTTAAGGGATTAGTTAATTGTTGAGTTATATTGATGAGGGGGACATGTCCGCCTGGACACCTCCTAGATAATTAAACCTCTACACTGAAAGATAATTAGGTGTATTCTATGGTTGTTGTTGGAAGAGAAAGAGGACTGGAATAACACCAGGTAGTAGGATCCTATGACAGCGTCAAACAGACTACTCTGGTGCTATCGGGTCAGATGCTGCCCAGAAGACTTGACTCTCAAATTGCTCACTAATGCACTCTCATGCATGTACCTCTTTGTTAAGAGAGATTATCTACTATGTTGATGATCTATTATATCATGTTATGATATTATGTAGCTGATGCATGTGATGTTGTTGAGGTGAATGTTAGTCCTAGTTGTAGCCGAGTACTCTCACCTACCTCCTTGTTTCAGGATATGTTTATACGATGGAAATTCAGGAGTTATACCATAAACTTAATTAGACCAGCTTATTCCAGTGCCAGTCAAGGTGATGTTTTGAGGCAATACTGGGAGCGATCATATGAATCTGTCAGAGTCAACACATTTGAGAAAGAGTTTTAGAAAGTCACGGTGAGTCTAAGTTAAGACAACCTCGTCGAGTCCGACGAAGATTTGGTCAAGAGACTAATGCGCTCTCATGCATGTACCTCTTTGTTAAGAGAGATGATCTACTATGTTGATGATCTATTATATCATGTTATGATATTATGTAGCTGATGCATGTGATGTTGAGGTGAATGTTAGTCCTAGTTGTAGCCGAGTACTCTCACCGACCTCCTTGTTTCAGGATATGTTTATACGATGGAGATTCAAGGGTTATATCATAAACTTAATTAGACCAGCTCATTCCAGTGCCAGTCAAGGTGATGTTTTGAGGCAATACTGGGAGCGGTCATATGAATCTGTCAGAGTCAACACATTTGAGAAAGAGTTTTAGAAAGTCACGGTGAGTCTAAGTTAAGACAACCGCGACGAGTCCGACGAAGATTTGGTCAAGAGACTGATGCGTTTTCTGATTCACGCCGGTAAGGTACTGATGAATTTCTGTGAAGACTCGGAGATAACTCTTTAGTAACAGGTACAGTCTTAATGACATTATTTCAAGTTGAGTTGAAGGAAGTGAACTCTGTTGAACAGTCACTACTATGGCCAGTTTAAATATGTTTCAGGCCCGGCTGGGTCTTAGTGAGGTCCAATGTATAATGATTCATCTAACTCCTGTGTGGATCTACATCTGTGATCCTCTACGAAACCTTGAACGTGGTCAGTGAACCACAACAGTAGTCTGCCATTTTCATGAACACCTGAGGGACATTGATGTTCGGATAGGGAGCTACCCCATTCCTAGGTGCGTTGATGGACTGTGACATTGCTACTCTGTGAAGTTATTAGATTCATTCCTGACGTACTGTGTAGAACTGTGCCATTGTGAATATGCTGAATTATGACATTCTTACGCTGGAGTGATTAACCAGTGACAGTGTTATTCACTGGAGCTAACGCCCCAATCATAGGTTGCAGAACAGTTTATGCAAGTGACTTTGAGATGCCAAAGAGCAACCAGGCTCTTATATTCTATTGTGTTGTGCAGCAATGCTTATCATCAGATGGGGACACCTAGAACCCTAGGGTCGCCCATAAGCCATCAGTAGTGTGAAACTTGTGATTTAATCCCTCATCGAGGGATGACCAGCGAACATCGTTGAAGTGCCAGTCAGGTATCAGACAGACACCTGACCAGTCCGAGATCTTACTCACAGTGGAAGGAGAGAACTCTGGAGAAGTCTACGACTTGGAGTTCCTTTGCACGGGAGGTTCATCGCGTGAGTGGTTAGCCCGACTGGACGACGGCACGAACTGAAGTCACATGCTCTATGATGATGACTGATCATCTGTAGATCTTCTCGCTGCTCTCATCCAGCGGTGTATATATTGTCTTCTATCCAGGCTTTTCAGCCATCCCTCTCTGAGTTCAGTTTGACGTATTAAGAAATTAAATTTTGCTTTGTTGACCATGGCTTTGAGCACTACTATGACTGTTGTCTTGTCCGAGCCCACTGTGGGTAGAAATCCATAGGTGGGGAGGGAAGGTCAGCTGTCCCTGCTTGTGTGAGGCCCTGTAGATGGAAAGTCCTAATGGGGTGGTCGAACCAAAGGCTGTGGTTATTAACTATTAGTAACATACCTGTCTAAGCCCCGGGGGTCTTGTTACAATCGCTCACTTTAACCACCACGTGTCACTACACGAACTCTCCCCTACAATTTAAGGGATCGCAAGACCACCCCTTGCCCACTTGACCACCTCTTGACTTCGTCATCGCTGACTTTAACCACCACTGTTTCACTACAGTACTCTCCCCTACTCTTTAAGGGGTCACTTGACCACACCTTGACCACTTGACCACCTCTTTACCACTTGACCACCTCTTACATCATCACTCACTTTACCCACCACCATAATCCTAATCACACCCTCCCCTACAATTTAAGGGGTCACTTGACCACCCCTTGACCACTTGACCAGCTCTTGACCGCGCCCACTCTGATGAGTCACTAGACCACGCCTACTTTTTAGAAAATGAGTTGTCGCGCCTTTGAGGAGGAGGATCGATAAGAGCTAAAGATAGATTGCCAATTGAGGAGGAAAATCGATAAATTGTTGACTTATATAGTCCACCGCCTCCCTAAAAAACGGACGGAAAAAGCCCGAGTTACACTACTAGGACCTGACTCGTCTTAGTCTATGACCCTTGACCAGATCCATAGCTTAATGCAAGGGGGTGATCCCTATCTGCAGAAACTCTCTAATACCATTTGGCCTGAAGGACCCTATGCCTATCCGTCATTGTTGGTAGCGCCAGAATATGCCTCATGCATATAAGTGGTGTTTCCTTTGTGCACTCCAGGATTACCCGCATGGTAGCATTCTGAATGCGCTCTAATCTTTCAAGCTGGCTCTTTGATACTGTCAGCAGCCTCAAACCATACTCAATGATAGTTCCAATTCCAATTCCAATTTTCAAAACAAAAATTCCAAATTCGGTCTCGTTAAACCTGCCTCCTCAGCTGTGGTTATTGTTGAGATCCGTGGTAGTGTGGACTGTTAGTCCTAATTCATACTGGTTTTATTGGTTCCGCTCTGTTTGTCGGATGAGGTTGTTTTTGTGCTGCCTGGTTATTTCCTTTTTATGTTATGTTGGTCTTGATAAAGACCGGTCCTTGGTCGGGCCTAATAGGTTCCGCAGTCTTTCATTTGTTCGTTTCTTACTCTATTAGCACTACTACGTGCTGGTTGTTTCTTGTGTTGTCCTCACCGGGATTGGCCCCGGTCATTTCCAGTCCTCATAAGGGCTAGATGTAGGCAAAGGCAGAGAATTCAAGTGCAAGTCTCAAGTTGTTGTGTGCCAGACGGTTAATAACAATGTAACAATTAACTTCATTAAGAGAGCTCAGTGTTCCAGTGATAACCGTTTAACAGAACTATTGGAAGCGCTGTGCCAACATCGATAAATAACCCTAAGCCAGTGGTTCTTAGTCAAGGCTCCATTTATTGCCTGTGTTCAAGCTTGTGCCGACATCTTCATAATGATAATAATCAATATTAATAATTTTCATAAATACTATGCCTGTACAGCCAGGCGGGCCAGTATTGACATAATATATAAGAATAGTGCACAATAGACTTATTCCCTAACTACAGATATACTGTCCTGGGTACCTCTAGTTGGCTACTGTCCTTACCAGTCACCTTGCCATGATTTTCTAAGTCCCATTAGGTACATTTACATCTGTCCGTCATTTTCCAGCTCATAGTAGTCATGCCTTAAGACTCTCGCTCCTTCATGCAATATTATCAACCATCAGTGCGATGTCCTGCCAGTTTCTAACTCATCTTGCTTCTTTGAATCGAATCGTATTGCCTTCTCTGTCAAGCCCCAAGATCTATCCCTTTGTTGTTGTTGACTACTTATGTGACGTTTTTCTCCCTCTCCCGTCATTTCCCTAGTTTATCGTAAATGTTGGTTCGAGGTTTTCTCACCAACTCTATTTGATGTCATTTCGTCTGATCTGCTACTTGGCATTGTGTAATATATTGAAGATAGACAAGTTATGTGGTCTTCCCTGTTCTGCATACAAACTGTCTGTTGTGTGCAGGCGCTCCCTCATTGTCATTGTAAACAATATAAAATGGCACAAAGTAGTGCAGCTTTACATAACAGATTTACGACACACACAGGACGTTGCGGCGATTAGCCTTCATCAGCAAACAAACACAATCACAAACACAACATACAGTCAAGGAGATTTCCTGTGACTACATCAAAAGGTGACGACAGGACGAGAAGAACAAAAGGATTAAACAATTAAAGCAATGAAGAGATAATGAGAATTGAAAAAAATGTTCATACTTACCTCACAGTTCCGATCTGTGAGTGACTCAGAATATCTCCGATGTATTCTTTTTATACCCAACCGACGTAGTGAGATGGAGGGTGGTGGCGGGTGATAGGTGTTACGGTTCAGTGAGCACATAGAAAGAAGGGGGGGACGGAGGCAGGAGGGCAGGACGGCAACTTATCTGGTAAGGGTGTCTGAGCAATCTCAGTGGATGTACTAACGATGCATGAGTGGGCGCAAGCATGATGGTGGTACTAACCAAAATCACAGTATGCACTCATATATGTTATTTTGAGGCAAGTCCTACAGTCTGGGTGGACTTATATGCGTGAGCGTACATACATACATATACACCGCCCAACAGACATTCATACAGTACTGTACATGGGCATGTGCAAGGTATATATAAGAGAGAGAGAGAGAGAGAGAGAGAGAGAGAGAGAGAGAGAGAGAGAGAGAGAGAGAGAGAGAGAAATCAAATCAAATCAAATCAACTTTATTAGGGTCACAAATTGGGCGCGCAGGCCCGTCTTACATTCGGCCCTTCCAATCACTCGTCTTTCGTTCATCAAGAGCATTATACATTTACATAGGAAGAAAAATAAACATTGTGAAATGAATGTTGTAAACATAAACAAGGCTAAACATGGAGAAAAATGTGTACATAAAAAGTATGTGACGTAAAAGTAGTGATGCCAGCGCGTCCCACCCACACACACACACACACACACACACACACACACACACCACACACACACTCTCTCTCTCTCACTCTCACTCATTCACTCACACACACACTCTATATCATTCACTCTCCCGCTCACTCATTCACTCTCCCGTTCACTCATTCACTCTCCCGCTCACTCATTCACTCTCCCGCTCACTCATTCACTCTCCCGCTCACTCATTCTGTCTCTCCCGCTCACTCATTCACTCTCCCGCTCACTCATTCACTCTCCCGATCACTCATTCACTCTCCCGTTCAATCATTCACTCTCCCGCTTACTTATTCACTCTCACTCATTCACTCTCACACTCACTCATTCACTCTCACGCTCACTCATTCACTGTCCCGCTCACTCATTCACTCTGCCGCTCACTCATTCACTCTCACGCTCACTCATTTACTCACACACCCACTCATTCACTCTCACGCTCAATCATTCACTCTCCCGCTCACTGATTCACTCTCCCGCTCACTGATTCACTCTCACGCTCACTCATTCCTTCTCACGCTCACTCATTCACTCTCACTCATTCACTCTCACGCTCACTCAATCACTCTCACGCTCACTCATTCACTCTCACACTCACTCATTCACTCTCACGCTCACTCATTCACTCTCCCGTTCAATCATTCACTCTCCCGCTCACTCATTCACTCTCACTAATTCACTCTCCCGCTCACTCATTCACTCTTCCGCTCACTCATTCACTCTCCCGCTCACTCATTCACTCTCCCGCTCACTCATTCACTCTCACTCATTCACTCTCACTCATTCACTCACACTCATTCACTCCCACACACAGACACTCTCACTCATTCACTCTCCAGCTCACTCATTCACCCTCAAGCTCACTCATTCACTCTCACGCTCACTCATTCACTCTCCCGCTCACTCATTCACTCTCACTCATTCACTCTCACTCATTCACTCTCCTGCTCACTCATTCACTCTCACGCTCAATCATTCACTCTCCCGCTCACTCATTCACTCTCACGCTCACTCATTCACTCTCACTCATTCACTCTCACGCTCACTCATTCTGTCTCTCATTCACACTCACTCACTCTCTCACTCAAACTACAGTAATGAACATAAGTTTAGATTATACATGATAAAATCAAATGGTATTTAACTTATATGACAGATGAGAATACACAAACATATGGATTCGCGTGTTACATAACATGCGTGTTACATGACATGCATCTGCTCAGCTCTCTCACTCTCTCTCTCTCTCTCTCTCTCTCTCTCTCTCTGTGTTCTTTCATATACACACACTCACACGCATGCGTACGCTCACACACACACACACTCTCTCTCTTTCTCTCTCATTCACTCTCCCGCTCACTCATTCACTCTCACGCTCACTCATTCACTCTCACGCTCACTCATTCACTCTCCCGCTCACTCATTCATTCTCCCGCTCACTCATTTACTCTCCCGCTCACTCATTCACTCTCACGCTCACTCATTCTGTCTCTCCCGCTCACTCATTCACTCTCCCGCTCACTCATTCACTCTCCCGCTCACTCATTCACTCTCCCGTTCAATCATTCACTCTCACTCATTCACTCTCACGCTCACTCATTCACTCTCACGCTCACTCATTCACTGTCCCGCTCAAGCATTCACTCTGCCGCTCACTCATTCACTCTCACACTCACTCATTTACTCTCACGCTCACTCACTCACTCTCACGCTCAATCATTCACTCTCCCGCTCACTGATTCACTCTCACGCTCACTCATTCACTCTCACGCTCACTCATTCCTTCTCACGCTCACTCATTGACTCTCACTCATTCACTCTCACGCTCACTCATTCACTCTCACGCTCACTCATTCACTCTCACGCTCACTCATTCACTCTCACGCTCACTCATTCACTCTCCCGCTCAATCATTTACTCTCCCGCTCACTCTCACGCTCACTCATTCACTCTCCCGCTCACTCATTCACTCTCCCGCTCACTCATTCACTCTCCCGCTCACTCATTCACTCTCCCGCTCACTCATTCACTCTCCCGCTCATTCATTAACTCTCACGCTCACTCATTCACTCTCACTCATTCACTCTCACTCATTCACTCACACACACAGACACTCTTACTCATTCACTCTCCCGCTCACTCATTCGCTCTCACGCTCACTCATTCACTCTCCCGCTCACTCATTCACCCTCACGCTCACTCATTCACTCTCACTCATTCACTCTCCCGCTCACTCATTCACTCTCACGCTCAATCATTCACTCTCCCGCTCACTCATTCACTCTCACGCTCACTCATTTACTCTCACGCTCACTCATTCACTCTCACTCATTCACTCTCACGCTCACTCATTCACTCTCACGCTCACTCATTCTGTCTCTCATTCACACTCACTCACTCTCTCACTCAAACTACAGTAATGAACATAAGTTTAGATTATACATGATAAAATCAAATGGTATTTAACTTATAATATGACAGATGAGAATACACAAACATATGGATTCGCGTGTTACATAACATGCGTGTTACATGACATGCATCTGCTCAGCTCTCTTTCTCTCTCTCTCTCTCTCTCTCTCTCTCTCTCTCTCTCTCTCTCTCTGTATTCTTTCATATACACACACTCACACGCATGCGCGCGCTCACACACACACACACACACTAACACATCAACTCTCCCACTGTCTCACTCTCTAACACACAATCCTACACACACACTCACTCTCTCAATCACACTCTCTCACACATACACGTACACATGAACGCATGCACGCACGCACACACTCCCTCACTCACTCTCACACATAAACGTACGAATGCATGCACTGACACATTCCCCCACCATTTCTCGCTCAATCACTCTCTCCACACACACGCATGCACACATGCATTCACTCTCTCCCTCTCTCTGACACCCACTCTCTCTCTCTCTCTCTCTCTCTCTCTCTCTCTCTCTCTCTCTCTCGCTCCCACACGCACACACATATATAGTGAACAATTATAATGAACAATTATACTGAACAATTATACTGAACAATTATACCAGTAAATGAATTATGGTGGCATATAGTCGGTATGGATTAAGTATTGAAAGAGTTTTCGGTTAAATGTGTAGGGACTCATTGGAGTTTTCAGATCTGGAGGCAGATGATTCCATAAGTGAGCACCAGAATAGGCAAAACATGTTTTGTATAGGTCCAATCTAGGCTTTGAGACATGTAACAAATTTAGGCGCTTGCTGTTCATTGCATTAGATTGAATCAGCGGCAGAAGATACTCTGGGGTATTTTGAGATATAATTTTATTCACTAATTTGGCTTTGTTGAAAAGGAAGCGCTTTTGTAGTGGTAGAAGTCTTAGATGACTGTACAAATTATTACTTTCAACGTGCTTTATGCCAGAAACCAGACGAATAGCGCGGTTTTGTAGAGAACATAGTCGTTTTAAATTAGATTTAGGGCAACCATCCCAAACTGTGGAACAGTAATCGAGATGTGATTGGATATAGCATGTATAGAATATTTTTCGTGTGCTTTCGTCCAGGAAGTGCTGAATTTTAGCAAGTTGGTAAACGTTTTGTGCTATTTTCTTGGTAAGAGCGTGAACATGAGAGCTCCAGTTCAAATGGCTGTCTATTAAAAGCCCTAGTGTTTTATGTTCAGTCACATTAACTATAGGTAACGTGCCCATGCGGAGTTCGAGCGGTGATCCAGTTATGGCTAGTGTCTGTAGTTTTTGTCTGGTCGTTATTAGCATGGATTTGGTTTTGCCGATGTTAATTTGCATGCGGTTTTCATTGCTCCATCTAGTAAGATTATCAAGTTCCTTTTGTAAAGAATTCTCTAATTCACTACGGTTTTCTTGACTAGTATATATAGTACAGTCGTCAGCAAATAGATCACAAGTTGTATTGATATATAAAGGAAGATCATTAATATAAACTGCAAAAAGCAGCGGACCTAGTATTGAGCCCTGAGGCACACCAATATTAAGCTGTGTGGGTCTTGATAGACAGTTGTTGAAGGACACGACTTGTTGTCTGTCGGATAGAAATGACGTAATTATGTTCACCATGTTGGTGCTTGTCTTCATTTGCTTTAGTTTTCTAATTAAAATATCGTGATCTACCATATCAAAAGCTTTTTTAAAGTCTACAAACACCGCTCCACAAATTCTACCGTTGTTGATGTTTAAGTGCCAGTTATCGGTCATTTTTGTTAGAGCACTATGGCAAGAATATTTAGGTCGAAACCCAGATTGACTGTTAATTATTAGATCGTTGTTAATTAAATGGTGTAACGTTATTTTATGAATGTGTTTTTCTAGTGGTTTTGATAGCGACGATAATAAGGAAATAGGTCTATAATTACCCAAAACGCTATTATCGATTGAGCCATTTTTAATTAGCGGAAACACTTTAGCAATTTTAAAAGCAGATGGAAAGTAGTTTTTGGCCAGGCACTGGTTATATATGAACGTTAAGGACTCACTAATGACTGGTGCAGCACAACGAAGAATTCTATTACTGATACCATCTAGGCCGTGTGAGTTTGTTGATTTGAGGTTCAAGAGATATTTATAAACGTCTGCAACAGACATTAAAGGAATCTCATCGGGAATATTTCCGGTGCACTTCTCCTCACAGAATGATGCCAGTGAACTTAAATTACACGATGAGTCTGGTATTGAAGACTTTAGATTCTCTATTTCTGATTGAAAGAACCAACTGAATTCATCGCATGTTATAGAATTTGGTATTGCTGATTCTGTAGGGCGTTTCTTATTGGTTAGCAAGTTAATAGCCTTCCATATATTTGTACTGTTTGAATTATCTACAATCAAATTTTTAAAATGATCTTTTTTTATCCTACGAATGTCATATTTAACTTTATTCCTTAGTCTGCGGTAATTGATGAAGTCTTTATTTTTGTGTGCTGTATCTCGCTCTCTCGTGATTTTCAACACTTCTCTAGTGACCCATGGGGATTTATGTTGATTTTTGACTCGAACTTCTTTGATTGGCACGTGTTTATCGAACACATTGTAGACTGTCTTCGTCCAGAAAGCTAATGCATCGTCCGGGTCAGGAAGTTGGTAAACGTGATCAAGGGCTGCTTTTCTTAAGTCTTGCAAAAATAAATCTTGGTTGAATGCTTTAAAATTCCTAAATTTGATACTTACATGTTTATGTTTAAGAGGTTTGAACCCAATTCTTGACCATGTACAACATACCGGGTAGTGGTCACTAACTGTACAAACAGGAACAGAACATTCAATAATATTATCTGGACAAGTAACATATATATGATCAATTATAGTTGAGGATGTGTCAGTAACCCTTGTGGGACGGTTTATTAGTTGTTTGAAATTGTAAGAAAGAATGATATCGTCCCATGTCTGGTTGGATTTAGGAATATCTATGTTAAAGTCACCTAATATCATGACTTCTCTATCTTCTGTAAACACTATATCCATCATTGTAGTGAAACAGTCATACCAATTGTACCCAGCACACGGGTTCCTATATAGGTATCCAATGAGAAACGGCTGTTGGCTGGCTGGCTTCACTTCTAACCAAACACATTCTATCTCTACTGACTCGAGATCACTTCTACGGTAACAGTTGAGAGAATTGGAAATGTATACAGCAATACCTGTCTCTAATTTTTGGTTTGCGTCTCTTCGAATTACTTTAAACCCCTTAAGAGTGATTTCAGAGTCGGATATTTTGTCGTTGAGACGACTTTCTGTGATTCCAAACACATGGAATTGTTTGCACAGTATTACCGAAAGCTCAGGTAATTTATTGAGCAAATGATAGATGTTGAGATGGCCTATACTTAGGCCATCTTTGTGAAGCCACTGATCGTGATTTGCGAACATTGCACGATGAAAGGATGATGTCGCTTGCGGTAGAAATTTTCAGAGTTTTTGAAACTTTATTTAGTAGTAGTTAAGACTATTAGATGGGGAGGAAAATGTCTGTGCTGGAGTGACATCATGAAAGCTTGATGCAGGGCTGCAGGATTGTATTGCATTAGCTGTTGAAGTTGGCGGTTCCACTGATAGGAGTGTAGATTACCATCCAACGAGGGACCACTGCTGTGAGAGTTACTGGAAGTGCCTACATTAGAAGCATACATCGGGGGCACAGCAACATTGTTTAACGGTGTCCCCTTTGACACAATAGGGGGAGGATGCTTTATGGGCAAGGGAGGAAACAAACCATCATAGTTAGCAACATTGGGATTGGAGCATGGGTTGCTATCCACGGCATTGTATTCCTGGGGTATAGGCAATGGTGGTGCAGGAAGAGAAGGAGCATTTTCTGAACACTTAGATGTCGCTGTCGCCGGGGGTGAAGTTCGGGTTACTCCTGTAACTGGTGCTGGTTGTTGTGCACGTTCGGGATATTTTATGTTCTTCGCTAGTATACTACTTCCTAGCTTGGAACAATGTATTTGATCCCTGTATAGTTTTTTCTTAGGAGCCCCGGACGACGAAGTAAAGTACGGGGTGTTATTAATGAAACTAATGGCATTGTCTTTACAAAATTTAAACAAAGTTATATTGGCAGCATCGGCAGTCCGACGCTGGAATCCATAACATGGTGGAATGATGGATGAAATGAACATAGATGAGTTAGGAAATTTATTTCGTAACAGTACCTCCAGCGTAGATAGTTGTGAGGTGCTTATGATGTTATTATCCATTATGTCATTGACACCAATATGGACTGTCGCTTTTTTAATTCTCTCATTCACTTGGAATTTTCGCAGTGTAGCGGTAAGCCTATCAATGTCAGCGCCTGGTAGAGGAAAGATTGAAGTTGACTCGCTGTCAGAAGATGACATGCGATCACTATAGATTCCCTTCAGCAGGGAGTCTCCAATGATAACATGAGTTGCACTGTCATCAATTGTAAGGTCACGCTGCTGGCGTGTCCGCTTGGGCTGTTGTTGCCACTGACCAATGCGGTCTTTCTTGTGTTCTTGATTATTATAGCTTGCTTGCGTTGGTTGTTGATGCCCAGTAGTGGTAACAATTGAACTTTGTGATTCCTGGTCTGCTGCTGGAGAGTCTACACTTAAGGCCTGGAACCTATTGCTGATATGCACATCAATGGGGTAGATGGATGGTGTGCGTTCTACAGGTTTAGAAGTAGTTTTGTTGATTGTAGAAACTGTCTGTATGTCATTATGCGACGAACATTCACTGGTAGCACACGCATCTATAACACCAAGGGTAGTTTCTGTCTGTGCACTTTTATTAGATGACTGTGCACTTCTTAGTTCTAAAGCATGTATGGATGCTTTGAAAGTTTCCTTCTCTTGTCTAAGGAGGCGGATTTCTTCTCGAAGAAGAAGGTTTTCGTTTTTAAGCACAGCAATAATATTTGTGGTGTTGCTGGTAATAAAATCTGTTAACCTCATCTCCAAAGCCTGAATAAGTTCACGACAATCAATATCATTGTGGCTATGTGGTTCGGCCGAAGAAAGAGTGCTTGAATGTGATGTGCTGGTTTGATTAGATTGAGCTGGTGAATTCTGTTGTATGTCCAGCTGGAATTCAGTGTCTGACTGTTCACTAGACAACACGATTGAGGTTGGCGATGTAGATGATAGATTCATTCGCTGAGCTGGCGTGCTCGTCAAAATTTGTCCCGTCTTGTTCTTGTTTACATTGTGCCGCTTGGACACAGTTGATGATCGCAAGTTGGAGGACATTTTGGCAACATAGGCAGCTCGATAAGGCAAGGAATAAAATAATATTGCAGGCTTTTCTGTAGGTCGTGCGTGACGTTTACTTGCTAGCCATGCATGGTTAATTCTCACGTTGTCGTAGATCGATAATTGGTAAAATTGAAAAATGGGTGATCTTACCGTCACGATTCACAAAGAAATCCTCATTTAACTAAATACACATTCACATAAACTTGACATTTTGTGTTGTATGTAAATCCAGCTTTAAACGAACAAAATGATGGAGTAAATATACGCGAAGGCCTTTCTGTAGAAGGTGCGTGGTGTTTATCACTTGTTAGTCAGGCATGGCAAATTCTCACGTTGTCGTGAATCGATAATTGGTAACATTCATAGATAGGTGCTCTTACGGCCACATAAAATAAAGAAACACTCATTTCATTAAATAACCAGTCACATAGACTTGAACTGTTGAGTTGTATGTAAATCCAGTTTAGAATGAACACAATGATATACACAGCATCGTGATTGAATTGAGTAAACTTATTAAAATAATCAAAAATCGGGAGAATATGTTAAAACACGTCCTCTCGAAGCCGGAAACGGAAATGATGAGAGAGAGAGAGAGAGAGAGAGAGAGAGAGAGAGAGAGAGAGAGAGAGAGAGAGAGGTGTAGGGAGGGAAAAATCTGTTATGTAAAGCTGCACTACTTTGTGTCATTTTATATTGTTTACATTTTCACAGCTTTACCGCAGTTCCACCCAATTTTACTCATTGTCATTGGGGTCTTAGTTTTGACGAAGTAATCTCTTAGATCTTCTTTCACTATTATACTCGCTGCAGGTTAATAGGTATTGTTCAATGGTGTTGTCTTCTAGGCATGCTCTGCAGAATGGATTTTCTCTTGCGTCTTTCCAGTTACCTAGTCTGATTTTCCACAGCTGTCTGTTTGCCGGTGCTTTCATGTTGGTTTTGGCTTGTGGTTTGTAGCTGGGTTCTCCCAGCACCTGGTATGCATGTCGGCCTCTAGCGCTGTCTCTCCACTGTTTCTTCCATTCCTGGAGTATGTAGTTTTTGATGATACTCTTTCCTTCTAGTTTTCCTAGGCCTGTACTGATTTTATTACTGTTGGTTAGTCCTCGTTTCGCCGCTCTGTCTGCTTGTTCGTTTCCCGGGATACCCCTGTGGGCTGGTATCCAACCGATGGTGACTTGGCATCCCATGTACCTGAGGTTGGTGGCTGTCGCTAACATCTCCTCTTCTATGTCGCGTCTGTTTCCTCTAGTGAAGTTCCAGAGCGTTTGTACCGAGGACAAGGAGTCTGCTAATATGCAGAATTTCATCGGTGGTTTTGGGCTGCAATCTCCAGTCCTTTCAGTATGGCTACCAGTTCGGCCGTGCATACTGCTATCTGGTCTGTTAGTTTGAATTGTTTCTTCAGTTTCCAGTCTGGGACCACTACTCCTGCCCCCGCCTTTCCTTGTTCGTTCTTGGACCCGTCTGACCCGCCTGTGTATATTATGAGGTTGTCCTTGCTGATTTCTTCTATGTACTCCTCGGGCGCGTCTCTTGCTTTTGTGTCCTCCGTGTCCTTGGCGATGGTCTTTGCTAGGCTCGAGTCTGGGAATGGGACTGTTAGTTCCCAAGGTGGGTTTGCAGGCTTGTACCGTTTTGTCTGTTTCAGGGTTTCTGCTAGCTCGATTTCTTCTTCATCTTCTCTGCTGCTCCCCATTGTAACAAGTTACGTGGAGGGTTCCAAATACCCCTGTAACAATACTTCCCTATTATTCTTTAGCCCTGGCTGGGATAGGTCGATGTCTGCCAACCCTCATCCGTTCCCCGTACTGACTGTCATTCTCTCTTTTGACCCCAGGACCTACTTCCTGGGGTGTCTTTCTGGCTGACAACAGATAACATCACCATAGTCATAGTAACATATAACTTCAATTTAATAACTTACTAACGGACAGCACAGGAAGAAATCAAGGCAGTTAAAACAGATAGTTTTCTACAAACAAACAGGGGTAAGGTTTTCAGTCAAGGCACAGAGCCTGATATTTCTTTTCATCATAGGTCCAGGCTTAAGACACTGAATTGTCTGGAACGGTTCGTGGGGAACAGTTCGGGGGGGGGGGGGGGGGGGAACAGTTCGTGAATAGGGAATGGGTATATGCCTTTCACTGTCACTGACAAGGATGGTGATGACTGAAAAAATAGGCGTATGTCCAGCAAGAATATAAGATCACTCGATCCTATGTCGACGAGATGACTTGCGTTGAACTAGCACTGAGGATTGTCACTCGTTCAGGACTAGTCGTGCTTCTATCCCTTGGAGAGTGCATTTTGCAAGGTACTGCCAATAACCTGAAAGTCCATGGTTCACTTGAGAATTGCATCAGGTGACTATCTCGTGGCCTTGCAGATACCTTCTGCTCCTTTCACTTCCAGGAGGACCCTGGAGAGGACAGAGATAAGTGAGCTTCCGGGCTAACTCAAGTACCGCAATCCTGAGGACCAATATGGGCCTCAGTCCAATAAATTTGACATCATATACCTCACTAAAATAATTAGATAGGAGGCCCGAGTGAATGGGCCTGACCTGTCAGGTAGCCCCTGGATTGGTTACGTCCTTTCTAGACTAGGCCTCCAGCTTGTTTCCTGTCGTTTGACCCTAGGAACATTACATCCTCTCTTCATTCAAGATTCACAATCTTCTCTCATGCCATGCCTTTATTATTACTGGGCACATTCGTTTCCTGACTTCCCTCTCACTTGCAAACCCTGCCTTTCTCACGAAAAAGCTCTTGTGGGGTGTGTGGGTAATTATGTGTGTTCCCCCCCCCCTCTCCTTTAATGTGTGTAGGGGAACGTGTAGATCATACTCAGCGTTCTCGGGACCCATCTTCGGTACCCTACTTCATAGCCTCATTTGACTTATACGGTTCGGTAGTGCCCACCCCTACGCCCTAGGTTTTGATCACTCTGTGGTTATTTTAGTTAACCCCCTTTCCCGCTTAACGAGTAGTATAGTGGTGGTTCTGCATGGAACGAAGTTTAGTTCCCTATCCTTATTAAGAATAGGAAAGAAGACACTACACTTTCCGGCCGCTGCTCTCGTCTGAGCCGTCGCCGCAATGCACAGACAGGTGCCTCGCATAAATGAATTTGTTTCGATGATTTATTGTTCTTCCCAGTGAGATGAAGTGGTTTATTTCTCTCACTGGACTCATCTTAACTCATCTGACTACCGTATTTGCTAAAAGATGAAAAAGATAGCACAGTGCGGACCTTCTTCCGCCTTAGGTAAATAAAACAGAAGTGGGTGGTCTCCGTCCCCACGGAGCCCTCCCTTCATTCCGGCAGATAGTAAATATGTCATGCTTATATTCCAATTAAAGCTGACACTATACAGAGTTCAGGTTGTAGGAAGAAAGATAATAACAGCCCATCTGCTGCCAAGAACAAGCAAAACCATCGAGTGAAATATAGTGCTCGGATTAGTTCCAAGGCTAGCCAAGAATAAGACGCCTAGCTGGGTTGGCCAGCTGTCGACCCCCTCCCGATATGGTACGACAGGCTTTTCGCCAATTCGTCTCCCCAGATGAGACACCAGAGATTCGTAGGCCAAGGCCGGGCATGAATCTACAAAACCCACTCTTACCTTTCTCTACCATTAAAATTTCCACCAGAATTCTGCACCAAAGATGTCAACATCTTTGACTTTTCAAGATATAGTGCAGAGAACCAACGGTTGTTGTTTAGACGGACATGATTGCCAAAGAAATTGCACAAGTGCGTATTCGGTGCAAGACACCCTATCGGGTTTTCCCGAAGAAACGGAAGACTTCAAATAGTTCTCTTAAGAAGATCAGGTTGTAACACCCATCCTTTCGGTCTTTGCAGTTTTACTCCTGGGATGCCTCCCCATTTGCCGCGGTTGTCACTGAATGTTTGGTATCCTGGGTGGTCTACGTCTTGTGCTGCCTTTACCCAGTAGTTATACGTCAGCTGTTTATGCCTCAGACTTGGCGGTAGTACACACAGTGCTACCTCCATGGTTTCTTTGGATGTCCCATTTCCAACTCCAAGGATGGTGTTTAACGCTTGGGTCTGTATGGTGTCTAGCCTCCTCTTGCTGGTTTCTGATGCTGAGTCGTAAACAATGCTGCCATATTCTAGCTTGCCTCTGATAAATGCTTTGAACATCAGCATTGTTTTGATGTGGGCACCCCAACCGTTTCCTTTTATCACCCGCAGTAGGTTGCTTCTCCCCCGATGGTGTTTCCACCTTGCCGTGGTGGGGGAGCTTGAGTTTCTCAATGACCCTGAGATCTATGCCGGTGGTAGCGTAGCTACCAGCAGGGCCTCCCAAGCCGGACAGGTCAACGGGTAGAGAACAGACAAAGAGAAACACTCTGGTCCTCCAGGTTGGGGGTTGAAGCGTGGGGTTAACATCCCCACCTTTATAAAAACCTTTTTTTTGTTATGAAACAGATACATGAGCCGGAAAGCCTACATACAACTTCAAATGATAATGGATGGAGAGTCATCAACCTAGCAGAAGCCAAAGGACTGCAGATCAGCAGTACCAGACTGCAAAGAAAGGATATACATAAACAAACTTGGAAATCATGTGACAAGAGAACCTATAATCAAATAGATCACATTTTAAATAACAACAAAAATGCATCAAACATACAACAAGTTAGAAGCTATAGAGGAGCTGAGTGCCACAGCGACCACTTCCTCGTTGGGGCAACATTTAAAATAAAACTTAAGAGAGCTTTCTATGCTAAACTACAAAGGTTACATCCAACATATAACAGAGAAAAATTACAAGAAATTACAGTCAAAGAGAAATTTGCAAATGAAATAAAATGTAAACTTGAAATTCTACAAAACACGTTGGAGGAAAGCGATGACCAAACTTGGTTGAACATCAAGAATACAATTCAATCTACCGCAGAAGAATGTCTCGGTGTGTTAACCACGCATAGAAAGAACAGATGGTTCAATCCAAAATGTGAAGAAGCAGTCATTAGGAAAAAAGAATGCCAGACAGCTATGGCTAAATGACATCAACAACATCCAAAAGGAAGAGCAATATAGAAATGAATGTAAAGAGGCTACAAAAATAGTTCGATAGCAGAAGCCAGAATATATGAGTAATATAATCAAAGATATGGAAACTAATCACCAGAAAAACGAATCCAGAAAGTTTTTTTTTAAAGAACTGAAGTCAATGAAACGAGGGCCCAACACAACACATATGTTTTAAAAGACAAAAATGAGAATGTGATAAATACCAATGAGGAAATGTGCAACACATGGAAAGAATACTTTGTTGAATTACTAAATTGTGAAGCTCCAAGTAACACTTTCCCACAGGAAGAGGTTCTAACGTGTGAACCACAAATTGAAGAACCTACATTTAAAGAAATCTTATATGTAATCACACCACTTAAAAAGAATAAGGCAACTGGGGCTGATGGAATTGCTGCTGAATTTATAAAGGCAGGCGGCCATGCATTACATCTACAGCTATTCGAACTAATAATGAAAATCTGGAGGACTGAAGAAATACCCCATGACTGGAGAGAGTCATTATTGATACCTATCTTTAAGAAAGGAGACAAGTTCCAGTGTGAAAATTATAGAGGAATATCACTACTGTCCATAAGCTATAAGATACTATCCTCAGTATTACTAAATAGACTAAAACCATATTCAGATACATATTATTTGACTACCAGGCGGGTTTTAGACAAAACAGATCAACAATAGATCAGATATTTATCTTACGACAAATAGCCGAGAAAAATTGGGAATATAAAAGAGATCTCCATAACATTTTTGTGGATTTTAAAAAGGCTTATGATAGTGTCCATAGGAATAGTCTATGGAATGCTATGCAGGAATTTGGAATACCAAGGAAGTTAATCAACATGACCAGACTATGCATGGAGGATACTTATAATATAGTAACATATAAAGCCAGGAAATCAGACCCTTTCCAAATAACATCTGGCTTGAAACAGGGTGATGCACTATCACCGCTACTCTTCAATCTGGCTCTAGAGAAAGTTGTAAGGAGGGTAAAGGAGGAATGTGATTTTGGAGGAACATCCAAGCTGCTTGGTTATGCAGATGATATAGATATTATAGGGGAAAATGAACAAAAGACATTGGAAATATTGACTCACTTAAAGGGAAAAGCCCAACAGATGGGGCTTGTTATCAACCAAGATAAGACAGAATATATGGTAATTTCAAGAGACGGGATGGCTAAAAACTCTGGCCACATACAAATAGATAATATGACCATTAAAAGAACGGAAACATACAAATACCTGGGTACAATCTTCAACTGCTCCAACATCATAAGGGAAGAAATACAAACCAGAGTCAATTCTGGAAATAAAATGTACTATACACTACAACATCTACTAAAATCAAAGGCGCTATCTCGTAACACCAAAATCACAATATACAAAACACTGATCAGACCAGTTGTGCTGTATGGCTCTGAAACCTAGAGTACAACGAAAGGAGACGAAGCCTTTTTACAAACCTTTGAGAAAAAAATTTTAAGACGCATCTTTGGACCCATTAGGGATACACAAAGTGGAGAGTGGAAAAGAAGTAACAAAGACATTTATGATCTGTTTAAGTCCCCGCTAATCACTGGTATCATGAAGGCTAATAGACTACAATGGCTGGGACATATAGAAAGAATGGAAGACAATAGGGAAACAAAACTCGCTTACACTCAGGAAATAAATTACCGTAGACCCCGAGGTAGACCAAGACGACGGTGGAGAGATAATATATATACAGACCTACAAGCACTTGTAATCAACGACTGGCAAGAGAAGGTCAACTAGGGAGACGAATGGAGACGGATTGTATCTGCAGCAAAGAACCTCAATGGCTCGGAACGCTGAAGAAGAAGAAGAAGTAGGTTGCTTGATTTCTTGCATTTTTCTAATGTCTGACATATGTGTTTTGACCAGTTTATCTGTTCGTCTAGGGTCAGTCCCAGGAAGACTGTGCTGCTTGTTCTATTAATAGTTTACCCTTTTATCTGTATTTTATAGTCCTTGTTAAAATGTATCTTCTTCTTGTTACTAAATACCATGCTGACTGTTTTATTGGTGTTGATATTGAAGCCCCATTTGTTCATCCATGCGGTTAGTTTGTTTATCTGATTTTGGAGGGGTCCTCGTGTAGTTTTTGCAGACTTTCCAATCCTCCATATGACGCAGTCGTCCGCAAATTGTGACAGTCCTGTTCTCTGATCTTGGATCTCCGCTGTTAGGTCATTCACCAGTATTGAGAAGATTGTTGGTGATATTACCGAGCCCTGGGGGATGCAGTTCACTTGCGCATATGTGTTGGATACCTCATTCCCTCTCAATGACAGAAATTATTAACTGCTGAAATAGCATGTGAAGCATCGTCTGCACTACCTCGGTTGCTGCCATCGCCCTCAATGCATTTAGTCCCCTACCAGCCTTCACCACCAAAGCCTCTACATGATCCTTAAAAGACAAACACTGCCAAAGGTGATACCCAAGTACTTCAATTTTACTCTCTCTCTCTCTCTCTCTCTCTCTCTCTCTCTCTCTCTCTCTCTCTCTTTCTCTCTCTCACTCTCTCTCTCTCTTTCTTTCTCTCTCTCTCTCTCTCTCTCTCTCTCTCTCTCTCTCTCTCTCTCTCTCTCTTTCTCTCTATCTATCAATCTACTAAGAGGACATCCATTCAATATAATACGTGGGACATCTGCCTTGACGATCAAGTAATCCAGGGAGTACCACACAGCCGATGCCTTGTCTGGGTTTATAACGGCCGCTGCGTCCCTGCAGCACTCCGCCACCCTGTTTACTGCAACTTGTAAGTCTTAAGCCAAACTGGCCCTCTCTCAGCACATCATCTGCAAATGTCAAGATTCTGCCCACACCTGGTGTCTCAATAGCTGCGATTTTGCTGGTGTAGACATTAAAAAGCACTGGGGTCATGGCAGATCCATGTGGCAACCCAGGTGTAATAGTACATAAAAAGAACAGATATATCATTTTCGTATGTGCGTATGTCTTTTCTATTTCATAAAGAATCCATACGTCACTAAAACCGGCTTAAGTGACTTGTTTTGTTTGGGCTGAATATTCTGACTCTTCGATTGAACCCTGCATGCGAGAAGTTGAAGGTGAAACATTGGACGTGCACATATGTTTGTCATTATTGTTAATCGTTACATTCCTGTCAGCGCTGACGTGTATTAATAATTCTCTTGCAGCAGCTGCTGTTTACGTATTAAAACTGTCTATAAATTAACAGATTTGTCTCTCTCTCGCTATACAGTTTCTAGTGAGGCACGTCTGTAAGTTTGTCTTTGTCGTCAGCATTATATCTGTAATTATACTGGTCTGTAACCATTTATTATTTCTCTATGTTCTATGTTATATCTAGAATTATACGTGATCATCATAATCATCATGTACCATGCCGATAAGCATGAGTAGTCATGTTTCTCCATCTCACTCGATCACCAGAGTCGTAGATCAGTTCTGTGTTCTTGTCTCGACCATACCACGTGGTCAAACCATCCAGGTATGTACTTCTCTGTTTTCCACTTGTTCTTTTTCACTTAGTCTAGCCAAGTTCTCCAATTTATTGTTTTCTCATAACATGTCCACAATTTTTGTCTGTCCACGTCTAATTTCTCTAATCAGTTTACGGTTTTCGAGTCTTGCCTGTAGGACTTGATCATTGGTTTTTCTGTCTGACCATGGTATTCTTTGCATTTTCCCCAGAAACCACATTTTCACAGCCATCAGATATTTTTTCAGCTTGTCTGCTCATTGTCTACGCTTCACTTCCATACAAAATTATAGGTTCTATGCCACACTTCAACACTCTTTTTCTCATTGCATTTGACATTTTATTTTCATTAGTTAGTATGTTTTCCATCTTGCAAAAGGCTATCTTCGTTATGGCGAAACTTTTTCTAATCTCTTGAAGGCACCTCCCATCAGATGTTATGACTGTTCAGAGATAATTGTACCCATTCACTTGTTTAAGAATATTCCTATTTACTTGTGGTATTTCCTTCTTCCTAGCGACGACTATAATCTGTGTCTTTTTTTAATAATTTAATTCTAACCCTAGTTGTGTTCACTGTGTGCAACAACCGCATCTACTAAATGTTGCAGATCCTGTTCATTGTCTGCAATCAATACTGTATCATCCGCATATCTAATGTTAGTGATGTTACGTCCCCCAGTGTCATTCCTGTCATATCTTCTACATTTCTGAAACTATTTTCACTGTATAGGGAAAAAAGATCTGGAGACATTACACATCCCTGTCTCTCAACTCCTTTAAGAGGCTGATATTGACCTACTTAATTATCAATCTTTATGGCAGCATGTTGTTCCCAATGTATGATTTTTACAAGTCTACGGTCTTTCCCATCAGTTTTTAGATTTGCAAGCATTTCCTTCATGTTGACATGTCTAACTTTATCAAAAGCCTTTGTGTAGTCAATAAAGCAAAGGTGTAGGTCTTTGTTTAATTCCATAGAACGTTCAGTGAATGTTCTCAGCGTCTACACAGCATTTACTGTACCCTTGTTTTCTAGTATACGTGATAGTAACCATTTATTCTTTCTGTATCTTTTGTGTTATATCTAGAATTATACTTTCTGCAACAATTTAGCCTCTCTATTTCTTTTGTGTTATATCTATAATGATATTTTCCTTCAACAATTGAGCCTCTCTAAATCTTGTATGTTATATCTAGAATTATACTTTCTGCAACAATTGAGCCTCTCTATATCTTGTGTGTTATATCTAGAATTATACTTTCTGCAACAATTTAGCCTCTCTATTTCTTTTGTGTTATATCTATAATGATATTTTCCTTCAACAATTGAGCCTCTCTAAATCTTGTATGTTATATCTAGAATTATACTTTCTGCAACAATTGAGCCTCTCTATATCTTGTGTGTTATATCTAGAATTATACTTTCTGCAACAATTTAGCCTCTCAATACCTTGTGTGTTATATCTCGAATTATACTTTCTGCAACAATTGAACCTTTCTATATCTTGTGTGTTATATCTAGAATTATACTTTCTGCAACAATTTAGCCTCTCTATATCTTTTGTGTTATATCTATAATGATATTTTTCTGCAACAATTGAGCCTCTCTATATCTTGTGTGTTATATCTCAAATTATACTTTCTGCAACAATTGAGCCTCTCTATATCTTGAGTTTTATATCTAGAATTATACTTTCTGCAAGGGACGCAGAGGTGTTTCCAAGGCACCAGGGCCGGGTTATATACTGGCCAAGACCTATTGACGCGTCCTCGTCGAGCGTCCTGGGCAACAGGTCCCTTCGGGGTCCTGGCTAAAGTCAGTAAGATCGCCGATTCCTCCGAAGTCGGAGAGTGTCTGCCTGTACGGCGAGGAACCACCAGTCTGCACACCAATAAGCCAGACATGGGACAACTGATACTCACGCAAAACTCAGGTCCTGTATGACATCACACTGATGTTGGACAACAGGATGCCTTCATCCGACATACAGGACTTCGCGTTGGAGCTCAAGCCAACGAACACAAGCAAGCAAGCATACTTTCTGCAACAATTGAGCCTCTCTATATCTTCTGTGTTATATCTAGAATGATATATTCTCCAACAATTGAGCCTCTCTATATCTTCTGTGTTATATCTAGAATGATATATTCTCCAACAATTGAGCCTCTCTATATCTTCTGTTTTATATCTAGAATGATATATTCTCCAACAATTGAGCCTCTCTATATCTTCTGTTTTATATCTAGAATGATATATTCTCCAACAATTGAGCCTCTCTATATCTTCTGTTTTATATCTAGAATGATATATTCTCCAACAATTGAGCCTCTCTATATCTTCTGTTTTATATCTAGAATGATATATTCTCCAACAATTGAGCCTCTCTATATCTTCTGTGTTCTATCTAGAAATATACTTTCTGCCCCAATTTAGCGTCTCTATATCTTCTGTGTTATATCTAGAATTATACTTTCTGCTGCAATTGAGCCTCTCTATACCTTATATGTTAAATCTAGAATCATACTTTCTGCCCTAATTTAGCCTCTCTATATCTTTTGTGTTATATCTATAATGGTATTTTTCTGCAACAATTGAGCCTCTCTATATCTTGTGTGCTATATCTCGAATTATACTTTCTGCAACAATTGAGCCTCTCTATATCTTGTGTGTTATATCTAGAATTATACTTTCTGCAACAATTTAGCCTCTCTATATCTTGTGTGTTATAACTCGAATTATACTTTCTGCAACAATTGAGCCTCTCTATATCTTGTGTGTTATATCTAGAATTATACTTTCTGCAACAATTTAGCATCTCTATATCTTGTGTGTTATATCTAGAATTATACTTTCTGCAACAATTTAGCCTCTCTATATCTTGTGTGCTATATCTCGAATTATACTTTCTGCAACAATTGAGCCTCTCTACATTTTGCGTGTTATACCTAGAATTATACTTTCTGCAACAATTGAGACTCTCTATATCTTCTGTGTTCTATCTAGAATGATATTAGTCGTTTTTAGTCGTTTTAGTCGTTGGATCAACATCACGGCACACGGTTTAACCCATACGTGCTCCGTTTTCCTCTAACTCAAACCTGAGTCTGGAGAAACTCACCTCAATGTACGAACTCCGTTGCATCGGCGAGGATCCTGAAATACTTTGGGTGGACTTTTAGCTCGAAATTTTGCCCGGCCAGCGCCGTTAGGCTACTCTTTTTCGATTTCCAACTGCCAAGGGATTTTTTACGTGCGCAACAATACACACGGGCGTCCGATCTCACTACCCAGAGACAACAATACACACGGGCGTCCGATCTCACTACCCAGAGACAACAATACACACGAGCGTCCGATCTCACTACCCAGAGACAACAATACACACGGGCGTCCGATCTCACTACCCAGAGACAACAATACACACGGGCGTCCGATCTCACTACCCAGAGACAACAATACACACGGGCGTCCGATCTCACTACCCAGAGACAACAATACACACGAGCGTCCGATCTCACTACCCAGAGACAACAATACACACGGGCGTCCGATCTCACTACCCAGAGACAACAATACACACGGGCGTCCGATCTCACTACCCAGAGACCAGGGGAAATTTTATTACTGGAAGTCCAGGTGGATTTTTTAAATAAATCCCGGTCCTCACCGGGGCCTGAACCCGGGACCTCCAGCACTCGAGGCGGACACCATACTTCGAGACCACTCAGCCCCCCCCCCCCCCCCCCCAATCTACCTAGAATCATCTATCTAGAAACCATCTATCTAGAATGATATATTCTCCAACAATTGAGCCTCTCTATATCTTCTGTTTTATATCTAGAATGATATATTCTCCAACAATTGAGCCTCTCTATATCTTCTGTTTTATATCTAGAATGATATATTCTCCAACAATTGAGCCTCTCTATATCTTATGTGTTCTATCTAGAATGATATATTCTCCAACAATTGAGCCTCTCTATATCTTATGTGTTCTATCTAGAAATATACTTTCAGCCTCAATTTAGCGTCTCTATATCTTCTGTGTTATATCTAGAATTATACTTTCTGCTACAATTTAGCCTCTCTATACCTTAGGTAGCCGGCTTCGTGGCTTAGAGGTTATGACTTTTCTCCGTAATCTCGTATACTCTCGTCGGTGACGTGATGACGGTGAGAATCAGCAGTGGTTCGAATCGCATCGGTAACTTAAGGGGTATGTGAGCCGGCTGCTCGGAACGCAATGGCAAACTACTGAGCGTAATCTTGCCAAGAAATCAACATACAGCTGAAAAATGCTGGTGTTGACAGCTGTCGTGGATTTCCTTTATTGTGTCGTCCCTGGAGTGAGGGGAATCAACACCCACATTATATTTAACCCCATATCATTATTCTGGAGAATCCACCAGATTCAGTCCACCCCACTCCTTCAGTCATTGGATACCTCTTTCTCTCTCTCTCACCACTGGCTCATGCCCCCTCTCACACTTCCTCAAAACAACATACTAAACAACTCCTCTTCTTCTTCTTCTTCTTCTTCTTCTTCTTCTTCTTCTTCAGCGTTCCGAAAAAATTGAGGTTCTTTGCTGCAGATACAATCCGTCTCCATTCGTCTCTCTGGTGGACCTTCTCTTGCCACTAAACAACTCTAGCTTCTAAAAATTAATAACACATTAATTTAATAAAGAAAAGTGTATGTATGTGAGAAGTGTATGTGTAGAATGTATGTCGTATACTCTAGTGTGTCTGCAGAATCAGACCGAACAGCTCAGTAGCAAAGTCTGATCATCCTTGTAAGGATCACACAACATCTTCCTAGTTCAGTACACAATAACCTCACCAAACGATGTGTCCCTCCTGCTAGATGTTGACTTCCTCCGGTAGCTTTTTGATAAACCAGATACGTGGTCACCAATCACGGATATAGTCCGATACTGATCCTGAATCGATCAAACACCATGTTATTAAATGTCCCTACTGTTCTGAGACTTAAAACATCCTTGCCCTGTGAAAACCCGGAACACTGTCCCTTGAAATAACGTGATTCATTTTTTAAAGGTCCTACCGTTTCACAATTACACTGTTATTGTTTATAGTCCCACAGGAATCTAGTAATTTAGTAAAAGCACCAGGTTCATTGTTCCTGTTACCTAGATATTCACTATGGTACTTTCTACGTGTGATTTGGAAAGCAATCACCAATGTTCTGTTCACATGTGGTTTTGAAAACTAATCTCACTATTGTTCCTTCCACATATGATGTGGAAAACAATCACTAGTGTTCTGTTCACATGTGGTTTTGAAAAATAATCTCACCTCTGACTTCCATGATCCCTATCACTAAGAAGTCATCTGCTGGATACGTATATGTTTCGGCTCAACCGAGCCATGTTCCTTCAGACCCCTTTCATCATGGGCCCAGTGCAAAAGCTGCTGAATAACTCTGCCTGCACTAAGGTATCCATTATAGTAAACAGTTATGTTTCAGCTTCACCTGAGTAACCTGAGGGAACCTGTGAAAGAGAGAGAACACACCGGTGAGAGCAACCGGACACTGACTCCTATTAGATGAGTGTAGGCCGACGGCCTCACTCAGATATATGACAGTGAACCTAACTCTGTCATGGGGCAGAGGAGCTCATCACATCGGTCTAAATTAGGGCAAGACAAGGAAAGACCAAATGTAAAGTGCAGAACCCCAGTAGACTCCCACTGGAAGATCCCACCATTGGACATTTCCCCTATTCCCCCCCCCCAACCATCCTCAATCCTTCTAAATAACATCCCATTTCACTATTTCCAACCAGCTGAGCTAATTGACCTCTCACACTAGTTAGTTTTTACAATTTCAATTTCCTACTGTCGCCGACACTCCTTGAATACCTAACCACAACGCAACAACAATCACCAGACTATCCTACATTATTTACATCTAAATACTATTTAGTAAATACCTTATGAACACTCAGCTCTATTCTGAATCGATTCTACACTTTGCCATGAAAGACACATGTTCCTCAATGTGAATTGATACAGAACACGCTAGAATATTTTCTATATTAAAACAGAGCTAGTCGAAACACTTTAGCCTATGTCAACTCCCTTGTTCACACTAACGGTAACAAATTCGGTTTTTCATACAGTCGGCGATTGTCCGAGTGACGTCATTCGATGCAAACACCAGGTGTTCTTAGCGGCAGCCAAATCAAGACGGCGCTCCTCCTTTCATCTTGCGATTCGGCAGAACAACATGCCGACAAATTCCCGTTTCCTAGGGAATTCTCAAATACTTGTAGTTTCCTTTGATCCGACGTGAGTGTTTCTCCACTAGTAACAAACATTTGCAGCTGTGAATACAGACTGGTTCTCTGTTAGTTTATCATCTTATCGTTAACGACAGTGGTCCCGTGACATAGGCCCCCTCTTAAGAGAGTAGTCCATCTCACTCTTTTCCACTGTAAGTTCGATCCAGATGAGTTATTCCTCTTCTTCAGGAGCTGGGTGTCTGGACAGAAAATCTGCTCCAACATTTTCCTTCCCAGGTATATACTCCACTGTGAACTGGTTGGGTTGAAGTAGCAACGACCACCGCATCAAAGGGGCGTTTAGCTTCTGAGAAGTACCCAGGAACATCAAGGGCTGATGATCCGACTGGACCCGCAACTGAAATCCATGCAAATAGGGCTGGAATTTCTGCACGGCCCATACGAGAGACAAACTAACTCTCTCTCTCTCTCTCTCTCTCTCTCTCTCTCTCTCTCTCTCTCTCTCTCTCTCTCTCTCTCTCTCTCTCTCTCTCGACGGTCGAATAATTCCTCTCAGCCTGGAGAAGTTTCTTGCTTGCGTATGCCACAGGTTTCAAAACCGAAGCATCGTCTTTCCCTTCCTGTAACAGGGCTGCCCCAATTCCAATCCCACTCGCATCCGTTCACAACACAAATGGTTTGGAAAGGTCAGGGAGCTGTAACACAGGTTTGCTGACCAAAGCCTCCTTCAACTGACTGTAGGCACTCTCGCACTCCGGTGTCCAAACGATTTGGTCCGGGGATCCCTTTTTCAAGGTTTTTGTTAATGGAGCTCCCAGTTCAGTGAAATGCGGGATATATTTGTAGTAAAACCCACACAACGAGATAAAGGATCGCACATCCTTCTTCGTTTTTGGCCTTGGAGCCCTTCTGATTTTTCTAGGTTCTTTTCCTCTGGGACAATGTGTCCTGGAGTGATGGTGTGAACTAGAAATTCTAGAGTCTGGTAACCAATCATGCACTTGGTTGGACGAGCTGTAAGCCGTGCTTCATTGAGTCTATTAAACACTCTCTCCAAGGATTGCAAATGGTCATCCAAGCTGTCACTGGAAATCAGTATATCATCCATGAATGAGATAATGGATGGATCCTGTAAGGGATCTAATAAGGTCCTCATCATGCGAGTAAACACACTAGGTGCATTGCTGAGTCCAAATGGCATGTCCTTGAATTCGTAGTGTCCACTGGGTGTACTGAAGGCCAGCAGGGATCGAACCTCTGGTTTGAACGGTATCTGATAATAACCCCGACTCAGATCCACCTTTGAGAAGTACCTAGCCTTATGGAGCCTAGCGAATAACTGAGTTGGATTCGGCAAAGGTTCCACCTGAAATTGAGTATGACTGTTCAAGAGTCGATAGTCTATACACAACCGGTGTTCTCCACTTGGTTTGTGTAACAAAACCACCCCCGCATTGTATGGGGATGTGGATGGCGCAATCACGTCATCCTCCAGCAGTTTCTGTATTTCCTCCTCCAGGGCCTTTTCTTTAGAGAATGGCACTGGGTAAACCTTTTGGTCAAAGTCATCTCGAACTCAACGAACCTCGTTCGTCCTGGTTTATCAGTCAGTATCTCCTTATGAGACTCGAGAACCTGGGCAATCTTTTCCCTCTCCTGGGAAGACAGATCAGGGTTCACCTACACATCCATGTAGATTTCCTGGTGTACCAGGGGATATTCCCTGCCCTCGTTGGTTCTCAATTCAGTCTCCACTGCAACTGCCATTGCCATGAGATGGGCTGCTTTGTCTCCGGGTCTCTCCTCGTACTTCCGCAGGAGATTGATATGGAAAATCTTCGACTTTCCCCGGATCCGGATCTGATAGTTGGTTCTGGATATCACCCTTTCCACGGGAAATGGTCCTTGCCAACCTATCTCCAGTTTGTTGGTTCCCGTTGGGAGTAGCAACAAAACTTTGTCTCCCACCTCTAGAGATCTGTCTTTAGACTTACGGTTGTAATAAGCCGCATGTCTTTTTCTGGCTTTTTTTTCAAGTTTTGAGTTGCCAGAGTCCATCCCTTGTGAAATTTCACTTTCAGTTCCTCCACGTATTTATAAGAGGAGATCACTTCTTCTGACGTCCCCTCCTCAGTCCAACTCCTCAACATGGCTTCCAACGGTCCTTTGATTGGACGACCAAAGAGCAACGTAGCGGGTGGTAGTCCTGTTGAGCCATGAGGTACTTCCCGATAGGCAAAGAGTGCTGCTGGGATATATTCATCCCACCTATCAGGTTTTTCCTGTGCCAGTTTCCGGAGCATTGTCATCAACGTGCCGTTGAAACGCTCAACTTGTCCATTGGCTTGAGGGTGGTAAGGGCTGATATGTATATGGTTAGAGTGGAACACTCTAAATACCTCCTCCATTAGTTTCCCACAAAACTGGGACCCACTGTCCGTCAGAATTTGATTAGGGAAGCCTAATCTTGTAAAGGCCTCCATCAGTGTATCAGCCACTCGTTTCGAGTCAATGGATGGCAATGGTATGGCTTCACTCCACATCGAACAGCAATCCACCATTGTGAGGATGTACATGTTCCTCTTCTTAGTCCTAGGAAGAGGACCCACGATATCGATGGCTACCCTCTCGAAAGGAGATTTCATGATGGGCATTTCACCCAAGACCACCGGTGCTGTTCAGTGTTTCGGTGCCACCCTCTGGCACTCAGGGCATGACTTTACATACCGACGCACATCACCTGTCATTCCCGGTCAATAGTAATGGCAGGAAATTCGCTGCATGGTGGCGGCAATACCCATATGCCCACTAAATGAGATGGTATGCCCCATATGAAGAATTTGAGAACAGTGGGCCTTCGGGACCACCAACTGACCGTGTAGGTTGTCTCCCCTTAAGACTCTCCTGTAGAGTATCCTATTCTTCATGTAGTACTGCCCCCGTTTTGGTGGATCAGCACTTCTCTCTCTCTCTCTGCAGCTTCTTGTAGCAAGGACGTAAGGTTGCATCCTCACTCTGGGCAGTTCGCAGCTCCCCCGGCAGTGGGTTAGTCACAATTGCTTCTGTCTTATCAGTTCTCGTCTGAGAGCGAGTCTGTATTGCTCCCATATGGATTGGCTCCCTGGGCATTCCCAGAAAGACATACAAGCAACCGAGGATGACGGGAAAATGGGATCGATCAATACAGCGGCCTTGATTGTGCCGATGACATATCTTGACAGAATCTCCACTTTTGCAATGGGCAACTTCATGGCTACAGCACTCTTCTGTGCAGGCTGTATCTCCATGGTCTCATCCGTGAATTGTTCTGGGTGTACCAGATCCGCAGAAATCACCGAGGGAATGGTCACGTCATGCTCATGGCTGCTTTAAATCCTCAAGTCAATATATTGGTCATTTCGTTTGCCCCGGGCCATTCCTGCACAAACCAGACAAGACTCAGCGAGTTTTCGGACATGTGCTTGTCGTTGCGCCCGTCAGAGCTGTTCTAGGCACGACAGACATTCGGAAAACTACCTAGTCAGAGCTGTTCCGAACAAGAGCGGCATTCGGAAACTAGGTAGTCAGTGCTGTTCCTAGCACGAGAGACATTCGGACGAGACATTTCACTCGGACGTAATTGCGTAGTGTCAATTTTTAGTTTGCCACCCGTAGGACGACACTTCCGACTTCCGGCGGGCATTTTTTAATGAGGTTATCCTTCCTCTGGTTTCGAGGCACGTTAGACTGTTGTGATGTCGCCAACATCTCAGCTGGTTAAGAAAGAACGATCAACGACATCGCGGTCGGCCCTCAAGGGAAGGCAGGGGCAGATCATGGGCATTCCCTCGCTATCTAAGGAGGCTTCCATAATTGCAGAGTCAATAAATAGCGCTCTGGTACTGGGCTCACCCAAGGAGTTGCCACGTCCTGCTCATGGCTGCTTTAGTTCCTCACTTCCATGTGTTGGGAGTCTCGCTTGCCACTGATCGCTCAAGCACACACCAGGAGCTGTCAGACTGCGAGCGACATCCACTCGGTAAGCTTTTATTTTTGACTTCGGACAACGCAATATGTTCGCTCGCCGTGCGTTCCATTTCGCGTCATTGAGACGTTCTTCCACTTTTGTCTACACTCTCTATGAGTTAGATACAGACAGTTTTCGTAACCATTTCCTTCGACTGGGGCACTTTTCTGACTTTTTGTACTCGCTCACAAGGTAGGCTACATGTGCTGCCGGCTCAGCACCTTACCTTCGTGCAGCAGTGAACGAGAAACGGCCTGGCCCTCTCATCCGGGGATCTCTCATATCCCCCAGCTGAGAGCCTTCGAACTTGTATCAGACCTGAGCATCTAGCTTGCTCAGTATCACGCCTCTATTTTTCGGTAGGAGGGTATTGGCCCGGCTCTCAGGTCCGAGGGTTTGTGGCTTAGAGGCGTTCAGCCACAGCCCTCGACAGGGAGCCTTAAGTGTTTTGTCCGGACCAAGAACTTCTGCCTTCGTGCACCTGATTTAAACTTCTGACTGTTATCCTCACCTCAGTCTAACCCGCAGAGCAGCAGGTTGTGTCTCTCTTAGTCTGGCCCCTATCCCACTCAGATATATGACAGTGAACCTAACTCTGTCATGGGGCAGAGGAGCTCATCACATCGGTCTAAATTAGGGCAAGACAAGGAAAGACCAAATGTAACGTGCAGAACCCCAGTAGACTCCCACTGGAAGATCCCACCATTGGACATTTCCCCTATCCCCCCCCCCAACCATCCTTAATCCTTCTAAATATCATCCCACTTCACTATTTCCAACCAGCTGAGCTAATTGACCTCTCAAACTAGTTAGTTTTTACAATCCAATTGCCTACTGTCGCCGACACTCCTTGAATACCTAACCACAACGCAACAACAATCACCAGACTATCCTACATTATTTACATCTAAATACTATTTAGTAAATACCTTATGAACACTCAGCTCTATTCTGAATCGACTCTACACTTTGCCATGAAAGACACATGTTCCTCAAAGTGAATTGATGCAGAACACGCTAGAAACTTTTCTATATTAAAACAGAGCTAGTCGAAACACTTCAGCCTAGGTCAACTCCCTTGTTCACACTAACGGTAACAAATTCGGTTTTTCATACAGTCGGCGTTTGTCCGAGTGACGTCATTCGATGCAAACACCAGGTGTTCTTAGCGGCAGCCAAATCAAGACGGCGCTCCTCCTTTCATCTTGCGATTCGGCAGAACAACATGCCGACAAATTCCCGTTTCCTAGGGAATTCTCAAATACTTGTAGTTTCCTTTGATCCCCCGTGAGTGTTTCTCCACTAGTAACAAACAATTACAGCTGTGAATACAGACTGGTTCTCTGTTAGTTTATCATCGTATCGTTAACGACAATGGTCCCGTGACAACAGCGATGTCCTGTAAAAAGATATGCAAAAAAAAAAAAAAAAAAAAAGACCTTTTGTGTTAAATCTAGAATCATACTTTCTGCCCCAATTTAGCTTCTCTAAATCTTCTGTGTTATATCTAGAATTATACTTTCTGCTACAATTTAGCCTCTCTATACCCTATGTGTTAAATCTAGAATAATACTTTCTGCCGCAATTTAGCCTCTCTATATCTTTTTTATTATATCTAGAATTATACTTTCAGTACCAATTTAGCCTCTCTCTATCTTCTGTGCCGGTCTCTCTGGCCGAGGGGTTACACCACATTCTCCGTAATTCCGTTCATCACGCAGAGTCTCATAGCGGGCGAGAACTGGAAGCGGTTCGACCCCCGCTGGTGACTTGCAGGATAACTGAGCCGGCCGCCCAGAAAGCAATGGCAAACTACTGAGCGTAATCTTGCCAAGAAATCAACAGACAGCTGAAAGATGCTGCTGTTGACAGCGATGTCCTGTAAAGGATATGCGAATTTAAAAAAAATCTTCTGTATTATATCTAGAATTATACTTTCTGCAACAATTTATCCTCTCTATATCTTGTGGGTTATATCTAGAATTATACTGTCTGCAACAACTTAGCCTTTATGTATCTTCTGTGTTATACCTAAATCTCTGGTGTCTAATAATAATAATAATAATAATAATAAAAATAATAATAATAATAATAGTAACACTGGGTCGTGAGAGCAGAGAATGGGCAGCGGGTCGCACAGAGTTTGAGGTGCAATAACGGATTCAGAGTAAGACACACCAAGGTGACATAGTCATCTATACTGATGGGTAAGTGGTGAGAAACAGGCGGAGTGGTTGGGGTTTCATTGCCAAGGCTTATGAACGATTCTTGGAAAAGGAGAGTATGCATATGATGTTACAACCTCCAGCATGAGAAAGGAACGAACGAACAAACGAACGGACTTTAATTTCAAAGGGTAATAAATTGGGCACGCAGACCCGTCTTACATTCGGCCCTTCCAATCACTTATCTTTCGTTCACCGATAGTGAATAATACATTCACATAGGAAAAAACATTGTCAAAAATGTTGTAGACATAAACAATGTATATTCCATGATCTGAGACACAATCCCCAACCACCCACACATCCCCCATCCACCCACACATCCCCCACATACACACCCCCCACTCAACCACACACACACACCTCCAGGCAAATATACATTCCCCCATCCATCCACCCATCCTCACATCCCACACCCACACCCCCACCTACACACATATCCCCACCAACATACATACATCTCCCACTCATCACACATCCCCCCAAACACACATCCCCAACCCACCCACACAACCCCAGGCACACATACATGCAGCCGACCACCCATCACCCAACCACTCATCCCCCACCTACACACATCTCCCCATCCACAAACATCCTCCACCCACCAACACTCATCTACCCACATATCCGCCAACACCTACCCACATACCCCCAACCACTCAGCCAAACACACATCCCCCAACAGCAATCCCCCAACCACACATCCCTCACCCACACATATTCCCGCCAACCCACACATACCGCACCTACCCACACACAAAACGCGCACCTCTCACATTTCCCCCACTTTCACACATCCCCTACCACACAATCTCCCCAACCCACCCCACACCCCGAACCCACACACACATACATCCCCACCTATCTCCAACCTACACACACTCACACACCCACACATCCTCCACCGACCCACTCCCAGTCACCCATCCCCCAATCACACATCCCTTAGCCACACATTCCCCACCCACACACTCCCCCCACCCACACCTCCCCACCTACACACATCTCCCCACCCATACATACATCCCCCACACACACATTCCCACCCAACAACACATCCCCCATCCACAAACACACATCCCCCACCCACACCTCCCCACCTACACACACATCTTCCCACCCATACACACATCCCCCAACACACACATCCCCACTCAACAACACATCCCCCATCCACAAACACATACATCCCCACCCAACAACACATCCCCCATCCACAAATACACACATCCCACCACACACACACACACACACACACACACATATCCACCACCCATACACTAATACCCCACACACATCCATCCACACACGTACTCATCCCTCAACCACTCACATCCACACATCAACACATACATCTCCCATCTGCCCATGCACACCCCAACCACCCAGCCAAACACAACCCCCACCCTCACATACATCCTTTACCCACCCGCACATCCCACACCCAAACACACATCCCCCACCTATCCACACAACCCTCACCCACACACATCTCCTCTCCCACACAACACAACACCAATTTACACATCCCCACCCACACACACGTCTCCTACACACACATCCCCATTCAGATCCCCACCCACACATCCCTCACCCACACACACACACACACACACACACATCTCCCCACCCATCTCCCACCCACACATCCTCCACCTACAAACACCCTCAACATCCACACATACATCGTGGCATTCCGTTGGTTAGAGGAGACCACTGAAACATACATTGTCTTCATCACGGACTCAATGGGTATGCTTAGTAAGATGGAGAAAGGAATGTTTCGTGTGGAATGGCTCACTTCGCTTCAGAGGTCACAGATTGTGAGAATTGTATGAATTCTTTGCCCTGGCCATGCATGCGTGTGAGGGCATGAACAGGCAGATAGGAAGGCAGCGAATGCACCGCTTGGTGGTCGATTACCTATGGACTAGGGAGAGGTGGTCGTGCGCCTATGAGATCAGGTGGAGAAGGTGAAGCAACAGATTGAGAACTCGTATGTGGAAATGATGATATTGCGGGGGATTGTCAAGGGTTCTGGTACGAGGGTAAGTTAATAAGTAAGTCACAAATGGTTGTAGAAAAATAACTAAATATGATAACAACTTGAAACCAGTTTATTTTTATACATACATTATACCTTTATTTCTCAACATTGATTGATTGATTGATTGATTGATTTAGGAACCGTATCACAGCATTCGGGGCATTCCCATAAGCGCTCCATTCCCAACCTCATCAGCCAGCGAAGAGCTCCAACACCAATAGTACTAGTAGCAATCTGATTATATGTCCGTCTCGCCTTTCCTCTGAGCGTCGAGCGTCGGTCAGATCCCCTCGTCACTCCTCGCTGTCTCATTCTTGCAAGACAATAATGATCCATTTGCTTCTCCGAGGTGTACACGTGCTCCCACAAGGCCGCAACCACGTATGCCTTGTCATACATCAATTTTTGCAGAGCCAGCAAGTCTGTCCGCCTGTTCATTCCCCAGCACACCGGCATGCCCCGGAGAAAAGATCCAGATGATGCTTGCCACCCGTGACTTCCGAAGCGAAACAAGCCACTCTGCCCGAAGCTTGCCTGTCCTCACCCTATTCAGCATGTTTTCTGAGTCAGTTACAATCACGATGTGTGTGTGTATCGTATTCTCCATCCAGCGGAAAGTTGCACTGACCTCCTCCACCTCAATTCTTAAGCTAGATGTTGTGGTATCATATGCCAGGCTCCCCTGCACCAAACGTCGACCATTAGCTTTAGCTAACAACCCCCTGGCACTTCTCTTACCTCTCAAAACCGACCCATCTGTGTAGATAATCACATCACCCGAGAGAGCATTATCCTGAATTAGTTGCTGGATTTCCACTTCCGTGGCCCCAGATGGCCATTCCCTGCACTCCCGGCTCAATGTGATTATAACTCTGCACAAGTCTGACTGCTCCGCTGGCACTCTGACCCACTCCTCTCCTCGCCTAATGTTCTCCAAGATGCACACCTGTCTGATCGTATCTTCCGCCTGAGCCATCCACGATTTCCCTCTTATCAGTCGCTGACCCTTAACTGCGTCCAGCGGCTCATGCAACGGGTGATCTGTGTCTGCAGCTGCTCTGGGATATGCCTTCGCCTGCATCACCTTGAGCCTACCAGCAACAGTCGGCAGACCAAGGATGTAACGCATACACACAGCTGGGGTGTCTCTGGTGCATCCCAGAATTACCCGCATAGCTTCGTTCTGTATGCGCTCTAATTTCATCAGCTGACTCTTTGAGACAGTGAGCAGTCCTAGTCCATAATCAATCACTGAGAGGATCAAGTGCTAGTATAGTGTGAAAAGCATTCACTGCTCTGTGTCCATTGCAGCCATAGTTTTAAATGCACTGAGTCCCTTTTGAGACCTTGTCACAACCGTCTCCACATGGTCCTTGAAGGACAGGCTCCTGTGAAATGTGATTCCCAGATACTTCAGTGTGTTCTCTCTGTTGACGCTTCTACCATCTATCGCGTGGCTTGGGACATCAGCTCTCACAATCCTGTTGTCCAGAGAGCACCACAAAACAGCCGCCTTTTCCGGGTGGATGACAGCACTCATTTCAGTGCATCAGTCAATCACTTTGTCTCCTGTCGCCTGTAGCTCCTGGGCTGATTGCTCCCTATCTCTCCCCTGCCTATATGCAAGAATATCATCTGCAAATGTTAGTATCCTTCCAACCCCTGGTGCTTCTATGTTTGCAATCTTACTCTTATACACATTAAAGAGCACCGGTGAGATTGCAGATCCCTGTGGCAGTCCCGGGGTTAAAATATGTGGCTCGGAGGTTCATGCACCCAGTCGGAGAGCAACCCGACGAGAATGCAGGACGGCTGCTTTCCAGTTCACTAACCAGGGATTGACCCCCTTCTCCATCAAGTGCGGTCATCAAAATATCATATCGAACTCTATTGTACGCATCCTCGAGATCAAGCGCTGCCGCCATCGTTTCCTGTATTTCTCAATATAATTTCCACCAACATTGATGCATTTATCCTATCGTTTTATCAGTCCTCCCAAAGCGGCTGCATAGAACTGCGTGCTTTGCTTTCATTTACCGGCCATCCGACAGAACTGTGTGACTTGCTTATTGACTCGCCCTCGTAACTTTTTCTACCCAGCTATGCACAGCTTTACGGGAAATCCCTAGGGGCTAAGTCCACTGAAAACCCACCTTGGCGGGGGACATTTCGCGAGTGACACCGAAGTTGAATGTAAAGTGAAAACGTGGTTTAGAAAACAGAGCAAGCAGTTCTATGCAGCCGGTATGGGGGGACTGATAAAACGATGGGATCTCATCTCATCATCTCATCATGTTCCTCTTGTACCTTGCGGTGTCGAGGTGAAGTATAAACAGCGGGAGAGTGCCAGCTTATGGGCTTCATGTATCGATATTCCCATGGACTCTGCTATTCCCTGCGTCCATCGTTTACGTTGTAGGCCTCTTCCTCTGCTTCCCTCTGGTCTGTACATCATTGCTTGTTGTGGTATGCTGTTGGGTGGTAACCTACTTGCATGGCCAAACCATTTGACTTGCTGCCTTCTAATGAAATCTAGTGCAGCTATAACCCCCACTTTAGTCCTGATTTCCTCATTTCTGATCCTATCTCTTCTTGATACATTAAGTATTCTTCTCAGGAATCTCATTTATGTTGTGATTTTTCTGTTCTATTTTTCTGTCAATGTTCAGGTTTGTCATTGGTAACATAGAGTTGGTAGGAAGATTGTGTTGTAAAGTGCTTTCTTAGTAGTTATTGACACATGTTTGTTCTTTAGTATTGGTGCCATTTGTCCAATGAGTTGGTTTGCTTTATTGCATCTATTTTCGATCTCGTCTCTGATTTGCCATCTGATATTATACTTCCTATGTACTTGAAACTCTTTACTTGTTTCAAGGGATGTTCGTTTAGGTGAGTTATTGTTGCTTTTTCTTCTTTAGTTATAGTCAATAACTCTGTTTTACTTGTGCTAATTTTCGTGTTATATTCCCTACACATCTCATTTAGACTATTCATGTGGTCTTGTCATTCAGCTTCTGATTTTGCTATTAGTGCTTGGTCGTCCGCAAACAGGAGTTCTTCTTCTTCTTCGTTCATCCGGAGTTTTTTTTCGGACGTGATTGCGTTGTGCCTGTTTACAGCAGAGCTGCGTTCTTGCGCCGTTAGGCCGACACATCCGACTTCTGCGGGCATTTGTTGACCGGGTTAACCTTAACCGGTTAAACAGGAGTTCTCTAACGGTTAGATTTGCAGATGGTTCTTCTTCTGTGTTCCGTCATGCGGTGTTCTTGCGGTCTCTGTTTGGCTGATTTCTTTACATATGTTGTCTATATATGTTATAAACAAGAGAGGGGACAGGACACAACCTTGTCGTACTCCGGATCTTATGGTGAAGGGTTCTGAGTGTCCTCAAGTTTCTCTCACTATGCATTCACTGTTGTTGTATAAGCTTCTACATAGGTTTGTTAGATGTGTACTCACTCCATATTGTTTAAGGATTTCCCACAGCTTGTTTCAATCTACTCTATAAAATGCCTTTTCTTGGTCGACAAAGGCTAAGTAGAGTGTTTCATTGAATTCTATTGATTTTTCTATAAGTTGTCTAAGAGCAAACATGGCATCTGTGCATTCTTTTGTTTTTCCTAAATCCAAGTTGTGTTTCGCTTAGCTGGGGTTCTATAGTAGTTCGTAATCTTTTCTCAAGAATTTTGCAAAATATTTTCCCAGTATGACTCAACAGTGAAATGCCTCTGTATTGTGTGCAGTCTCTTTTGCTGCCTTTGTTTTTCCAAACTGGGATGCTTGCTTGCTTGCTGGCTGTGAACTCCAGCGCGAAGTCCTGTATGCCGGATGAAGACATCCTGTTGTCTAACATCAGTGTGACGTCATACAGGACGTGAGGTTTGCGTGAGTATCCGTTGTCCCATGTCTGGCTTAGTGGTGTGCAGACTGGTGATTCCTCGACGTGCAGGCAGACACTCTCCGACTTCAGAGGAATCAACGATCCTACTGACATTAACTAGGACCCCAAAAGGACCTGTTGTCCAGGACGCTCGGCGAGGACGCGTCAACCGTTTCTCCAGTCTCGAGGTGTCTGTTGTTCTACCCAAACATGGTTGAATAGTCTATGTATATATGCTGTTCCTACTTCTCTTGCTGCTTTAATTAGTTCATTTGATATTTCATCTTGTCCTGATGATTTGTTCAATGGGGCTAATCTGATGGCTTCTATAATGGGATAAGTGCATCAATGTTGGTGGAAATTATGTTTAGAAATAAAGGGACAGTGTATGTATAAAAATAAACTAGTTTCAAGTTGTTATCATATTTAGTTATTTTTCTACAGCCACTTGCGACTTACTTATTAACTTACCCTCGTAGAATCTGAAAACTGAGAGGGAAGACCAGGAGAACTTCCAATCAAATAGCGGTGGAAACTATTAGTAGTGTGACTCTTTGCTTGGCGTTGAACGAAGCGTGTATGTGAATGTCCTGAGTGCAGTGATGTCAGGTCTTAGCTCAACTCAACTCAAATCTCTGGGGTCTTTCCCCACATTCTACTTCTCTTCTCCGTGTTTTTTTGGACCTTCCTGCGTAATTTGCCGGGTGGGTTCCAGACAGACCTCTTTCTAGTTATACTATTTTCAGATTGTTCTAAGTGTGTTGCCTATCCAGCGGGAGCGTCGTTTCCTCACCTCTTGGTTCACTGGTATTTGTATAGTTCTCTCCACGAGCCCGACAATGGTTCATTAGTATTTGTCTATTCCTCTCCATGAGCTCCATATTGACTCACTGGTATTTGTATAGTTCTCTCCACGAGCTCCACATTTTTTTTTATTGTGACATATCATTTTATTTCTTCCATTGTATGTTGCAGGCATCAGTTAGTGAATTATTGTAGTTTATTTATAATCGCTTTCGTTGTTCTCCGTGTTTCTGATCCATAATTTACAATACTAATTTCCCATAGAATTAAACATTATAATTTTGTGCTAAGTTTAATTTCTTTTGATTAGTTGGACTATACTGTTCACTTCTCGTCCTTTACTTGAGGACATAAAATTGCAGGTACCCCTGAAGTATGAGTGGCAAAACAAAATAAAAACTAACAATGGTGTCAGAAGTCGTCCGTGTCTCACTCTTATTCTTATTTCGAATGGCTCTGTTGGTTTTTCCTCATGGAGGACTGTGCATGTCAAGACTCTATATTTTGCCTTTAATAATATTATTCTGTGGTGTTCCATAGTGCCCCATAAATATCCAAAAAGATCCCTATCAACGCTATCAAAGGTCTGTTCATTGTCCACACATCCAATATAAAGTAGAGCGCTCGTTTCGATGTTTGGCTTCATTATTGTGCACACGGTTTGACGATACTACCTGGTTTCTGTTAGCGCTGAAGAATGTTGGGAGGCGCTCACCAAGCCCGACAACATTCTGCCAACGGTTTCAGGCGGGGGGTGGGGGCGCAATTGGAAGGGTTGACTCCTTATCCTAGTGCGAGGAAATGCAACCTAAAGACTAAATATCATGACCGGGCAGACCAAGCTCTAAGCCTTGGTCGGCAACTCGTCTAGGATCGAAGCTCCGACACACGGACAGTTAGAGAATTTCTTTGTTGATCCGTCTGCTTGTCTTGTTCCAGACGTGTTGGTTGTCACGGGGCGTTAGGTGCCCCGAGTGAGGATTAAAGAGCGGACGTGCCTAAAAGGTTAGCCGGTCGACTCGTGTGTTGTCCAGGGGAAGGATGACCTTGAAGATTCCCAGACCAATGGTCAAGACCTGCGGGGTGGCGCTCTGCGTCACAAACCAACACAGTCAAACGAAGGAAGAGCCACTCAGGAACGACCGTGGAGCGATGATGAAAAGATGAGTTTATTATTTCCAGGATGTTGTGTTAGACATGGTAAACAAGCACACCATCAAGCGGCCGCATTCTCGCGTTACTACCATCAACTTGATGCAATGTACTCCCGCCACAAATCATTCCTGACCCCCTCTCACGCCTCCTACAGTGTCCGTGTTGTGGTCACGCATCCCCCTGGCGTGTGGCTGGCGTCCGGCGCTATCACCCACGGCCGGTCAGACTACCAGCATCTTCGCGGTAAATACAGTCGGCGTTCGAAGCGAATTGGCTGGGCTGAAACTGCCTAGCACATTATATCAACGACTTTCTGCGGAGGATATTGGTGACTGATCGTACCTGTTGTTGTCTGTCTGGTTGAAGTAGTGAGTTGTAGTGAGCGAAGCGTTGAAGCATCTCTGTGAAATGTTTCCTAATGACAAGTCTGCGATGAGCGTCTCTACATGTTGAAGTGTAGAGCTGAAGTGTGTCTTTGTGACAGTCGCGTTGTCAAACGACACGACTTCGTGACGTAGTGTTCATTGTGCTACTTCGTGCTCTAATTTGTTGTTCTATTTGTTTTTGTTAACTGGTGTGTGTGCACATCAGTTCCTACTCTAGACGCCTGTCATTTACCATATGACATTGGTGTTACCTTTCATCTGGAGTAAACTAGGCAGACCGTTGCACGGGGCAACACATGGTCTTTACAATTCAGCCCAGACGTTGTGCTACATAGAGGTATAACATTTCCTACATCTATGGGTTGTAGTTGTTTTGTCTTGTTAGGCAATCAATGAATCACCAAAACACGTGAAGTAGATTGTCAGCTTTACTAAAACACGATTACAAGAAACAAATTGCTCGTTGCGGCCAAAGCCTTCGTCAGCATAGAACAAACAAACACAAACCGACACAAAACTACATGAAACACACTACATGATAATATTAAGGGTACTTATCTGAATCTGTATCCTAGCTTGGAGTGACTGACGACTGACACGCATTCGACGACTATGACTGTGTCTTGTTAGAAGCCCGATGTAACAAACTATCGTCTGTCAAAGCGGCCAGGTACCAGTGAGTGATGTACTATTTTGTGAGTGCAGGATATATTCGACCCAAGGCCAGCCTGTTCATCCCTTTGCTATTTGTCAATGACATCTCGAAGTCTCTCCAGACTGGTCGTATTTTTCCATGTACTGACAAAGACATTCTGCTTCTCAACCTATGGCATCAGGCCGTCTTGACAGACAATAGTTTATATTCTAAGATTCACCGCCATTCAGCAAGACAGCCACTATATAACATTTCAGCACTCTGTTTCTTACATTCAATGATAGTGCCTTATTGCACCAGGCGGAAGGTATACAACAGAAATTAAGAGCAGAACAGGACAGCCAAAGCTGTATTCCAGAAAATGAAGGGTATCTTTTGCAAAAAGTCATTATCGTTGAATGTAAGAAAGAGAGTGCTGAAATGCTATATAGAGATGTATGGCGGTTAATCTTGGAATGTAAATAAACAAATGACAAAGAACTTGGAAGCAGCTATGTACTGTTGTGGCAGTATACTCGGTATAGAAATCAATCAATCATGTGCCATGCCGGAAAGCGTGGGCGGTCATGATTCGCCATTTCACTCGATCACCAGAGTCGTGGATCAGCTCAGTGTTCCTGTCTCGTCCATGCCATGTGGCCAAGCCATCCAGGTATTTTCCTCTCGGTCTTCCTCTTGGTCTGTTCCCTTCGATCTTGCCAGCTGTCACTAAGTTCTCCAGTCCATTTCTTCTCATAACATGTCCAAAAAATTGTGACTGTCTACGTCTAATTTCTCTAATCGTATACAAAGGTTGTTGAGAAAAACACTCAGTAAATGTACTTGGAATGCCACGACTGTTTGAAAACGACCGCAAATGAGCCATTGGTATGCTGGAGACTGGAATGAGCTGGCGGGCCATTGCCAGAAGGCTGAACGTCCACCATAGCACTATTGTATGTCTTAACGTTACGGAATCACTGGCAGTGCCCGGGATAGACTCCGGAGAGGCCAGCCACGAGTTACTACCCCTGCGCAGGATCGTCATATTGTGCTGAGTCTCCTAAGGAATTGTTTTCTCCCGGCAAGTCAAACAGCAACAGCAATAGTGGGTAGACGTGTGCAAGTCTCTCGAATGACAGTCATACGACGACTCAGAGATACAGGCTTTACTGAAAGACGACCTTATGTTGGACCAAACTTGACTCACAGACATCGTCAGCAGCGCCTGCAGTAGGTAGAGCAACATGTCAGATGGACTAGACTGCAGTGGAATGCGGTCCTACTCACACACGAGAGTGGATTCAACCTATTCTTTGCTGGTGGACGTATGCGGATTTGGCGATAGGTGTGGAGAGCGCTGTGCAGATTGCTGTGTTCGCCTATTTGGAGGCGGCAGTGTTCACACAGGGAGGATTCAGTTTTTACCATCGCTTGTTTCTTCACGTCTTCCGTGTACATGTTAATGCTATGACATATAGAGATGAGGTACTGGATGCATTGAATGCTCTTGTGTTCACAAATTATCCAGACTCGCAGCTTCTCCAGCAGGATAACTCACACCGCGTGTATTACGCAGCAATATCTACGGCAGCAGAACATTGTGACGACTGATTGGCATGACCTATCACCAGACATGTCCCCCATAGAACATCTGTGGGGCGAGCTTGGACGTAGAGTCTACAGCAGTGTTTCCCAACCTTTTTTGTGCTATGCCCCACCTAAGCCTTTCTAAACTTCTTATCCCCCCCCCCCCGCAACATATGCATCATTTTTAATATTCAAAAATTGAAATGCTCACTAAAGAAACTTGAATATATTTTTGTTAGAAGGGCTCACGGTTCCCAGAGGGGCCAGAGCCCCCCCCCCCCCCACCCCCCAAGTCCCGCGTCTCTGTGTCGGGTTATTTTTTGGGGGCGGTTACCCCAGACAAGCTGGTTCCCCCGCCTCCCCCTTTTTTGTGTGGACCATTAGTCTCACTGTGAGCTATTGCCCACAGTGGTCCACCAGGCCCACATCTAAGGTGAAGATATGAAATGGGTGTTTATTTGAACATCCCGGCCCCCGACCAGACCAGGCGCACTACGGTGGGAGAGCAGCAAATGCACCCGATTCTAGCCAAAGGACCGATAGGTTTTAGGAAGAAATCACTAGGAAATTATTGAGCAAACACAGTAAGTAAATTTTCAAAATATATAATGGAGAACTGAAATTCAAGTACAAAATAATTTTAATGAAAGATTTTTCTATATTATTTTAATTATTAGTTATTATTTAAATTTAGTGACATCCTTGCGCTTGATGCTTGCTGCAAAAAGATTTTATGTCAGGTTCCAATTTAGTTAACTTCAATCTCAAGTCTCCCCGTTCTGTTATATCCAGCCGATTTCTTCCATTTTCAAATTTCCCCCCTTAACAATCGAATTGCCCCCCTGTGGAGCGTGGGCCCCACGTTGGGAAAAACTGGTCTACAGGCAGCTAATCTGCTACAGCTTAAAGCTGCTCTTACGCATGAATGGGACTTGATTCCCCGGACTTTCCTTCAGAGACATGTACGTTCTACGCAGAGTTGTTGGCTTGTTTGCAAACACACGGTGCACATACCAGATACAGAGGATTGTGTGAATGCTTTTTTTATTGGTTGCATTTGTGGTTTTCTACCTTGCCCGAACAGAACGCAATGAATTTCATAGCACAAATTAATGACCAGCATGGATTCATAAGAAAATAAATAAATATTCCAAATATGTAAACTTGTGAAGACTTATATTTACATTTCACACTCTGTTCATGGATTATACAGGTGGTGCGTGTTTAATGTGCTTCAGTTATAATGTGTGTCTATTATGTCACTTCTCAGATAACAACAGCCAACATGCGCTCATGCCAAGTCTCCCTATGCGTGTTCTGCGCCCTCATATGTTATGTGTACGGAGCAGTTTGGCGTGCCTATAGTAAGTATTCTTTATCAGCATCATCATCATCATCACGTGCCATGCCGATAAGTGTGGGCATTCATTTTTCGACATTTCACGCGATCACCGGAGTCGTGGATCAGCTCTGTGTTATTGTTTCGACCATGTCAAGTTACCAGACCATTCAGGTAATTATTTCTCTGCCTTCCCCTTGCTCTTTTCCCCTAGATTTTGCCAGTTGTCACCAAGTTCTCCAATTTATTTCTTCTCATAACGTGGCCAAAGAATTGTGTCCATCTGCTTCTAATTTCTCTAATCAGTTTACGGTTTTCATTTGTTTCTTGCACGACTTGGTCATAGGTTTTTCTCTCTGTCCATGGTATTCTTTGCATTTTCCTCAGAAACCACATTTCTATAACCATTAGATGTTTTTCAGCTTTTCTGCTCATTGTCCATGCTTCACATTCATACAAAAGTATAGGTTCTATGTAGCACCTCAACACTCTTTTTTCTCGTTGCAAACGACATCATTTTATTGGTCAGTACGTTTTCCATCTTGCAATAGGTTACCTTCGTCATAGCTATTTTCGTTCTAATCTCGTGAAGGTATCTCCCATCAGATGTTATGACTGTTCCGAGATAATTGTACCGATTCACTTGTTTAAGAATATTCCCATTCACTTGTATATTACATAGTGGCATTTCCTTCTTCCCAGTGGCGACCATAATCTGTGTCTTCTTACAATTAGGTTCTAACCCTAGATGTTCATTGTGTGCAACAACCGCATCTACTAAATGTTGCAGATCCTGGGCTAGTTATATAGTTAGTTATGTAGTTAGTTATATAGTTAGTTGGTTAGTTAGTAAACTTGTTAACCTTAGTTAGTTAATCGTAAAAACTTCGCCGCGGAGCAAACACGGCAGGGGGCTTCTCATCGTCAGAATTTTACCTCCTTCCCCAAGCATTTCGGACCTTTATCCTCTTAATACTCTCTGGGGGCGGTCCCGTCCGGGTCATGATTCCGGGCGTCTTACCCCTGCCGTGGAGACGTTCGGTCACAATTGTTATTCCTGTTGTTCCGCTTGTCCTTTCGCTGTTACTATGTCCACTCTCAAGCCCTCCCTCCCTCGGTGAGGAGAGCCCGTGCAGCCTGTGCTTGCACCTTAGCACGTGTGGTCGTAGGGAGCCAGCTTCAACCCCCACCACGGCCTCAGTCGCCTCCATTCGTCCCCGTTGTCGTGTTCCTTCCTCGTGTCCCATTCACGGCGGCGAACTCTACAAAGAAGCCGGTTCTTCCTTTCCGTTTTGGACCCACCTCTTAGTCTCTGCAGCTGACTGAGTGCGACCTACGGCCGATTATCGCTATGTTATGGGCTTAAACTGCGACCGACATTTACATGGTTTGACTGCAATCAGATTCACCACTCACGTTCGGAGGAAAGGCTAAAGAGCTGACAAGAGACGTTGTAAGTTCGTGGTCTTGGTTGAGAGATTGGTGGTATTGCAGTTACCGCTTCTAACCATACTAGTTTCGAGACTCATTCCACTCTAGGTTCCGACAATTCCATAGCCAGCACGAGGCCTTTTCGGCTGCCTCAGACAGTTGTTTCTGGGCCCGAGTTCTTGTTTGTCCTTTCATGCCCATTCGTTTCAGCACATCAAACACCGAGTGGGAGACTAGACCCCTGGCGCCTACCTCGACGGTGAACAGCCTGACGGTGTACTCCTCCCGCCTAGACGGAACCATGTCATTGTACTTCTATAACTTGTACAGATGCTGCTCATCAATATTTGATTCGTACGGGAAGTCAGCTCAATCAGCGCTGACCAGGAGCTAAGTACTATGTCAGGTCGCAAGCCAAACCTTCGGATCACAGGGTAATTGCCTCGGCCCTTAAGGTCTACGGTCAGTTCTCAGTCCCTCGCACCATCGAAAATGGTAGCAAGCGGCAGGTCGTCAGCTTTGCCTTCTTTGCGCCCTTCTCGGACGAAGGAAATCTCCATCGGCCTCAGCCTGAATCCCTCTTTGTTCGCTTTCATTCTTGCTACATCCACTATGGCGGCCAACTCAGTTAGGACTTTGTTATCCCGCCACGTAAATCGGCTTTGGGTCAGGGTGACCTTACATCCGGACAGTACGTGTTCCTCTGTCTGGACTACTTGGACTTTCGTACACAGGGGAGAGAAAAGGTCGGTGGTTTTCCCCGACTTGACCAAGTTGGCAGCTGATGGCAGGACATCGTAGAGGGATCGGACGACGAAACGTAGACGCACTGGTTCCATGCGCCAGATCTCATTCCACGTAATGGATCTCTGCACTACCGCTTCCCATGACATCCACTGGGCCTGCTGCGCCTGTTGGGCAGCCTTTTTTTACTGTTTCGTCATCTTCCACCTTCCGGATCTTCTTAACCACCAGTCTCTGCGTTCCTTGGTCGTCGCCTGGGACCACATGGATCACTGCTTTGGAAGCCGAACCCTTTCTTGTCAATTTGGATGTGGCCCATGACCTCCTTCAGCTGGAGTGTCGCCTGGGCTTCTTCGATCGCGCTGACCACTTTCCACTTCCTTCCCGTTTTCAAGGCGGGAACTGAGGCACTAACCATTATATATATACTAGCAGACCCGGCCCGGCTTCGCCCAGTCCCTGGTGGGGAGCATCTCATTTAATTCATATAAGTAGTCATATAAGCTCCCGTTCCCGTTCCCGACTGTCTGTCTGTCTGTCTGTCTGTCTGTCTGTCTGACCCGGCCCGGCTTCACCCAGTCCCTGGTCGGGAGCATCTCATTTAATTCATATAAGTAGTCATAAAAGCTCCCGTTCCCGACTATCTGTCTGTCTGTCTGTCTGTCTGTCTGTCTGTCTGTCTGACCCGGCCCGGCTTCGCCCAGTCCCTGATGGGGAACATCTCATTTAATTCATATAAGTAGTCATATAAGTTCTCGTTCCCGTTACCGACTATCTGTCTGTCTGTCTGTCTGTCTGTCTGTCTGTCTGTCTGTCTGCCTGTCTGTCTGTCTGTCTGACCCGGCCCGGCATCGCCCAGCTCCTGGTGTGGAGCATCTCATTTAATTCATATAAGTAGTCATATAAGTTCCCGTTCCCGACTGTCTATCTGTCTGTCTATCTGTCTGCCTGACCCTGCTCGGCTTCGCCCAGCCCCTGATGGGAAGCATCTCATTTAATTCATATAAGTAGTCATATAAGTTCCCGTTCCCGTCTGTCTGTCTGTCTGTCTGTCCCTCCCTCTCTGTCTGTCTGTCTGTCTGTCTGCCTGTCTGTCTAATCATTTATTGGTTGCAGTTAGAACAACCTAGATAAACGAAGACCAACTTACAAAAAGCATTAGAAAGAGCACTTGAAAGGTCTTTACATCTTCCCCAACAATTAACTTGGGTAAATGGAGCGGCGGCGGCAGCAGCAGCAGCAGCAGAAGAAGAAAGAGGAGGAGTAGGAGCTGGGAGGAGGAAGAGGGAGGTGGAGGAGGGAGGAGGAGGAGGGAGGAAGAGATAGGTGGAAAGAGGAGGAGGAGGGAAGAGGAGGGAGGAGTAGAGTAGGAAGGAATAGGAGGGAGGAGGAGGGATTAAGAGGAGGAGAGAGGAGGAGGGAGGGAGGAGGGAGGAGGAGGAAGGAGGAGGGAGGAGGAGGGAGGAGGACGTAGAGGGAGGAGGAGGAGGAGAGAAGAGGAGGAGGGAGGAGGAGGAGGGAGGAGAGGGATAAGGGAGGAGGAGGGAGGAGGAGGGGAAGGAGAAGGAGGATGGAGGAAGAGGGAGGAGGAGTGAGGATGAGGGGGGAAGGTTGGAGGAGGGAGGAGGAGAAGAGAGAGGAGGAGAAGGGAGGAGGAGTGATAAGGAGGAGGGGAGGAGGAGGAGGAGAGGAGGGAGGAGGAGGAAGAGGGAGGAGGAGGGAGGAGGAGGAAGAGGGAGGAGGAGGGAGGAAGAAGGAGGAGGAGGGGGAGGGAGGAGGGGAGGAGGAGTAGGGAGGAGGAGGAAGAGGGAGGAGGAGGAGGGAGGAGGAAGGAGAAGGAGGAGGAGAGATGAGGGAGGAGAAGAACGCAGGAGGAGGGGAGGAGGAGGGAGGAGGAGAGGGAGAAGGAGGGAGATGGAGGAGGAGGGAGGAGGAGGAGAGAGGAGGAGGAGGGAGGAGGAGGGAGGAGGAGGTAGAGGGAGGAGGTAGAGGGAGGAGGAGGGAGGAGAAGGAGGACGAGGGAGGATGAGGAGGGGAGGAGGAGGAAGAGGGAGGAGGGATGTGGAGGGAAGAGGAGGAGGGAGGGAGGGAGGAGGAGAGGAGGAGAGGAGGAGGGAGGAGGGGGGAGGGATGAGGAGGAGGAGTAAGGGAGGAGGAGGAGGTAGGAGGAGGAGGGGAAGAAAAAGGGAGGAGAGGGATGCAGGGGGAGGGAGTAGGAGGAGGAGGGAGTAGGAGGAGAGGAGGAGGAGAGAGGAGTGAAGAGAGGAGGAGGCGAGGAGGAGGAGGAGGAGGAGGAGGAGGAGGGAAGGAGAGGAGGAAGGAGGAGGAGGAGGAGGAGGAGGAAGGAGGAGGAGGAAGGAGGAGGAGGGAGGAGGAGGAGAGGGAGGTGGAGGATGGAGAGGGGGGAGCCGGAAGAGGGATGAGGGTAGGAGGAGGGGAGAGGAGGAGGAGGTAGGATTATAACGCATATGATTATAGATAACTGCAGTGAAAAGGTGGGTCTGTCTATCTATCTGACCCTGCGTGGCTTCGCCCAGCTCCTGGCGGGTAGCGTCTCATTAAATTCATACAACAAGATAAAGTAACTTAAAAGAATGTCCTTCCACACGGCATCCATTATTTCTAATGAAAACCGTTTCTAATCACCTGCATGACTGTAGATAACTTCGTAAGCATAAAAAGATGAGTTACAATGTTATGCATTATGCATTATTTTTATGAAAACTTTGAAAATGCCTTAAAGATTGTATCTTTATTTATTATAACTCATATGCCGGTACATAACTATAGACAAAGAGTTTATAAATCTTTGAAAACGATGCAACAATATGACTGTAAGTAATACAGTAATGTTATTAAAAGTTATGCCCCTTGAAATAACTTTTCTAGAGTTAAGTCCCCTTGCTGTATATAAATTACAATGTAAAATGAAAAATTAAATAATATTAAGTAAGCAGCCGATTTCACACTAAAAGATATCACAGTTGGCTGCGCTGGAATGAAAGGAAGACGTGTAGAAAATTTCATCTCAATCGGATGGACCGTTCTCGAACGCATAAAGGACACACACACATACATCCTTTTTTATATATAAGATATATATATATATATATATATATATATATATATATATATATATTGTGTGTGTGTGTGTGTGTGTGTGTGTGTGTGTGTGTGTGTGTGACATTATTGTATTGGTTATATGTTACACACACATACACATACGACATAGAGATG
>CAWUFQ010000228.1:52500-70000 GCA_963921405.1 Cepaea hortensis | reverse complement strand
AAACAAGTAGTATCACACAATAAATCTATATCTCAAGCGATTACCATTAATATTGGAGTACCTCAGGGATATATTCTTGGCCCTCTGTTATTTGCCATTTATATAAATGATCTTCCCTTATATCTGTCGTCATCCTGCGACCTATTTGCAGACGACTGCACAGTTTATGCAAACGCTATTGATCGTAATGTGCTAGAATTATCCTTGCAAAAGAAAATAAATAGTTTAGTTAACTGGAGTCGTGCAAACCGCATGCAAATTAACATTTCTACATCAAAATCTATGTTAATAGGAACTAGGCAAAGACTTCACACGCTAAATTCGTGGAGAACTATACAGCTGCACATTGGTAGCATGCCTATAGAAAGTGTAAACGAGCACAAGGCACTGGGTCATATCATAGATCAAAATCTAACCTTTAACTCCCATGTTTATGCTGTCGTTAAAGAAATAGCCAAAAAAGTATACCAACTTGCCAAAATTAAAAATTTCCTTGTCGAAACCACAAGAAAGATATTCTATACTTCCCATATACAAACACATACTGATCATTGCTTCACAATCTGGAATGGGTGCTCCAAATCAATAACAAAACGCCTTTATTCACTCCAGTAAAGGGCAGCACGTTTAATTAATGGTGAAAAGCTTTACCGACAATTCTAACCTATATAAACGTCTTCGGTTAATACCACTCCACACACAACTACTTTTTAATAAAGCTAAACTAATTCACAAAATCATATTTCAAAATGCTCCAAGCTACCTTTCGCCATTGTTTAAATATAACGCAAGACATAGCAAACGACTAAATATACTTCATGTCCCTAAACCTAGGATAGGCTTATATAAAATAAGCTTTGCATACTCTGCCGCTCAGATGTGGAATAATCTTCCACAATAAATCAGAGACATTACCAATCATTATACATATATTCGCAACCTGTTTGAACACTACCTCAGTACAGACTACATTCCCCCATAAACAAAAACAAAAAAAAAGGACAATAATAATGGTAAATTATCTCAAACGACAACTAGCCAAAAAACATTCCCATATGTATGGCACGTTACATCTTCCTAAGGTATTAATAACGCCCGTGTTAAACATTGCCTCAGTAAGTCATTAGTTATTAATTATTTTTCATGTGTTTTAATGCTTATTGTTCTTTTGCTGTCAACAATTTGCTTCATCAGTGATTTTTAATGAAAGAATATATGTGAGTAAATAGAGAAAAAGGACAGTATGTCAGACGGGCCTGCGTGCCCAATTCTTAACCCGTTGAAAATAACGATTTTCGTTTGTTCGTTCGTTCGTCCAACAGGTACCCGTTGATAAACCCAATCGAAGATTACGTGGCTCCGTGTGGCAACTAAAGCTGACAACATCACATACCTGACCAACAGCGAGCTGTTATTCCGACAACGCTGAAAGATTCATTTGCAGATTCTACAGTACCTTGCTACCTCCAATAGTGTTGTTTTGAAATAAACTCCTTTCTCTTTAAATAAACTCCTTTCTACGCATACTGGTTGTGTTTGTGCCAGTTATAGCACTAGAAGCACTGTGTTGCATATTGAGTCTTGCTGTTCAAAACTGATGTTACATGTAATAGCAATGTTAATATAGAGCGATCAATTGTAATGATACGCATATAGGTATAGTCTGATTGTCTTAAAATGAGTACTGTCATCCACCCGGAAAAGGCAGCTGATTTGTGGTGCTCTCTGGACAATAGGATTGTGAGAACCGATGTCCCAGGTCTCACGATAGATAGTAGAAGCGTCAACAGAGAGATAAAACTGAAGTATCTGGGAATCACAATTGAGAAGAGCCTGTGCTTCAAGGACCATATGGAGACGGTTGTGACAAGATCCTATAAGGGACTCAATGCACTTAAAACCATGGCTGCAATGGACACAGAGCAGAGAATGCTTTTCACACTATACCAGCACTTGATCCTCTCAGTGATTGATTATGGACTAGGACTGCTCACTGTCTCAAAGAGTCAGTTGGTAAAATTAGAGCGCATACAGAACGAAGCTATGCGGGTCATTCTGGGATGCATCAGAGACACCCCAGTAGTGTGTATGCGTTATATCCTTGGTTTGCCGACTGTCGCTTACCTTAGAGTAGTTGCTGACTCAGATCACCTGTTGCATGAGGCGCTGGACGCAGTTAAGGGTCAGCGACGGATAAGAGGGAAATCATGGATGGCTCAGGCGGAGGATACGATCAGACAGGTGTGCATCTTGGAGAACATTAGGCGAGGAGAGGAGTGGGTCAGAGTGCCAGCGGAGCAGTCAGACCTGTGCAGAGTTATAATCACATTGAGCAGGGAGTGCAGGGAGTGCCTGTAGGGGCCACGGAAGTGGAAATTCAGCAACTAATTCTGGATAATGCTCGCCCGGGTGATGTGATTATATACACAGATTGTTCGGTGTTGAGAGGTAGGAGAAGTGCCTGGGGGTTCTTAGCAAAAGCTAATGGTCGACGTTTGGTGCGGGAGAGCCTGGTATATTATACCACACCTCTAGCTTAAGAATCGAGCTGAAGGCGGTAAGTGCAGCTTTCCGCTGGATGGATAATACCACACACACACACACACACACACACACACGCACACACACAACACACACACACACACACACACGCACACATCGTGATTGTAACTGACTCATAAATCATGCTGTGTAGGGTGAGGACAGGCACGCTTCGTGCAGAGTGGCTTGCTTCGCTTCGGAAATTACGGGTGACAAACATCGTCTAGATCTTTTCTCCGGGGCATACTGGTGTGCTGGGGAATGAACAGGCTGACAGATTGACTGTCTCTGTAAAACTTGGTGGAGTATTGATGCATGATAAGGCAGACGTGGTTGCGGCCTCGTGGGAGCACGTGCACACCTCGGAGGAACAAATGGATCACAATTGTCTGGCAAGAATGAGACAGCGCGGGGTGATTAGGGGATCTGGCCGACGATCGACGCTTAGAGGAAAGGCGAGTCGGACATATAATCAGATTGCTACTTGTACTATTAGTGTTGGAACTCTTCGCTGGCTGCTGAGAATGGGGACGGAGCGCTTATGGGAATGCCCCGAATGTTGTGATGTCGGTTCCTAAATCAATCAATCAATCAATCAATAAATCAATCAATCAATCTTCTTCTTCTTCTTCTTCTTCTTCTTCTTCTTCTTCTTCTTCTTCTTCTTCTTCTTCTTCTTCTTCTACCCGTTTACGTCCACTATAGCATTGGCCCTCAACTAAACCACACTATCGGCTCCCTAAATGTCCTGCCTATTGTATTCATGTCACTAATAACTATACTTTCATTTCATCATTACGATGGGACGCAGAGGTGTTTCCATGGCACCAGGGCCGGTTATATACTGGTCAAGACCTGTTGACGCGACCTGGTCGAGCGTCCTGGGCAACAGTAGGATCGCCGATTCCTCCGAAGTCGGAGAGTGTCTGCCTGTTCGGCGAGGAACCACCAGTCCGCACACAAATAAGCCAGACATGGCCTCTCTCGCTGCTGCCCTTTCCTCTCTCTGTTGCGCCTGAAAATCAGACACCTTGGCCTCCGCCCAGGTTATTAGTTCAGGTCCAGTTAAGCCGCACTTTTCTCCTAAATCAATAAACTCACCTAGTGGGGACATAATTGATGTACACTAGATTAAATCGTTGTGCAATAAATTACAACAATATTATCATCAATATATCTAAATTAATGTAATAAATATGCGTGGTATATATCAAGTTACAAAGATAATCTAAAAGGATTACAACCTTATCTATCCGGTCCTGGTCTTGCTCGTAGTGATCTCTGGATGCTCGGACTTTCCTTCAAATAATGGCCTCCGTCAAGTGTATCTGCTCTCTGTAACTTTGGTGTCGTTCTTCCGCCGTCATGATACGCCTCTTCAGGTATTGGCTGCTGTCCGGTTCACTCGTCTGTAGGCGTTAGCTAGCAAACAAATAATCTGCCGATCACAGCTGCAATCTGCCTTCTGGAATGAAAAATGTCTGTACACTATGCAATTAGTGTTCGTTAAATCACCATATAATATTACGGGTTACCAGTTTCCTGGCCACGAGTGCCAGTTTTCGACGTTAACTCTGTCTCATGACAGCGACAGATATTGGATCTAATACTGTATGCAATTTCTGCCCGAAGAATGCTATCAATATCCATCCTGCGTATTGTAATGTTCAGTGTTATCCTCCGAGATACTGCACAAACATCTAGTTAACTGGTAAAAATTAATTCTGTGTACATTCACTGGTCCTGATATCGTTGTATAAATGCTCCAAAAGAAATGTACGTATGCATTTAAAAATGGAACTGTAATTACATCCCAGTCCTGTTCATAGGAACGGCTAACCTCTTCCTCCAACGGCACAGCTATCCATCTAACAATCCGGCAATACTGCTTATTCAGAATTTCAACCTGAAATCTGAATGTCATGCGATCTGAGCAGGCATTCCTCTGGAACGGCTGTAATTTTCGTACACTGCCACAGGCTTCACTGTTTATCTTCGGGGCTTAGTCTCTGCCTGAACGGGCATTCATCTTATCCTCTAGGTCTAGTATCTTCTGAAATGGGCATACATGTTTATCCTCTGGGTCTAGTATCTACCGGAACGTGCTCCCACAGATGCCAAGGTGTTTGACCTTCCTTCAATGGCATAGGTTAGCTCATTTTATCTAGGTTGAATTTTCTCAATATAAACAATTGAAATCAATAGGTCAACTTGAAAGTGTTTACAAATCAACGCCAGACAAGTGCGTCCTAATTCAAAGTCTGTATTAATTCTAGAGGCAATATCTCAACGACTTATACAACATGCAGGAAATTCATTGATTTATCCTTTCTCGCATTTTCATTGTATCCTTTCGTTCTGTCCCTTTTTAACCAGACTAAAAATTACCGTCAAGCATGTCATTGCCTTACTTCATACACACCTATAGTTAACACTTAATTGATATGTCTCTAATTATCCTACTCACACCACAGAAGCTTGTTGAATTATTCGATGGGTGACCTTTCCATGTTCAGTTGGCTTGTATACCGGCCCATCAAACCGACTAGTGCTTCATATTTCATTCTTTTGTTGTTGATCCGTGTTTCGTGCCCAAATCTCTCTATTAGTTCTCTGTGTGTATCTTCTTCATTCTATCCTTGAGTTGTGTCTTCCAGATGTTATTCATTTTCCCATTTCGCTTTCCCTGATCTTGCTGTGATGATATTCGTTCGTGCCGTCCTTCCTTGATCTCTGTTGTCGTCTGTCTTCATATGACGTCCCGTTTCCCATATCTACACGCGTACGTTCATAACTCGTGCCGCACTTGTAATTTCAGTTCTTCCTAAATCTCTATTTTTGACGTGCGCCGTATGGCAAACCTCAGGTCCTGTATGAAATCACACTGATGTTGGACAACAGGATGCCTTCATCCGACATACAGGACTTCACGCTGAAGCTCAAACCAACGAACACAAGCAAGCAAGCAAGCAATCATTACTATCACGTGTGAGTGTGTGTGTGTGTGTGTGTGTGTGTGCGCGCTTCTGTGTGTATGTTCGTGTAATTGTGCGCGCGCGTGCGTGATCATAGTAAATTATATCGAATCAATACAAAGTAACATATACGCCAAATGTCGTGTTAACATAACCACACAAACTGGCAATTATCTAGTGACAAAACAGAACACCATTTTATTTGCTTGTATATCAGATAAAACACAGCAGCCGTCCATTCACATGGGTCGATCTGTGGGTCATACAGTAAGGATCGCATGTCAGCATGATATACAGCCTCAGTAGTTGACATTTCGCGCCTGTTTGATGTGCCCATCTAGAATGAACCCCAGTGGTTTTTATTGATTTGTAAACTAAACTACTGCGATCAGCCACTCACAGCGCCTTTCAAGAAACGAATATATTCCCTATGTCACGATCACATCAATCAATATTTCTATTATTACATTGAATATATTTCCTAGTTGACGGTCACATCAACCAGTATGACTATTAATGCATTGAATATATTTCCCACTTCGCATCGATTCAAACACATATTACTAATTACTGTATAGATGTAATATTTCACCGTTGACGGACGCTGGAAAGACGATAAAATAATAAAATAAAAAAATAAAAACTAAAATAAAATAAAATTAAATTAAATTAAATTAAATTAAATTAAATTAAATTAAATTAAATTAATATAAACTAAATTAAATTAAATTAACTTAAATTAAATTAAATTAAATTAAAAAAAATAAAAAATGGCAGTATGTACCGTGCAAGCTGCTGGTGTAACTAATAATTTTCACTTCAATACTGCTTGTCATCTGTGTATGTTTTGTTGGAATTATGTCGGTCTATGGTGACAATGTTGTCAATATGTCACAACGATCCATAGAGACATGCAGGCTGGCAAATGGACATGTTGACAGACATGCAAGCAGACAAACATATAGACAGACATGAAAGCAATCAGACTAACGATAACATGCACAGATATACATGTGGGTAGACAGAAAGATGAGTGGCGGGGTAGGGGTATAATCTATCTAAGGAGATGTATTGTGCATCCTTCCCTCCGCTAGACTACGGGACATCCTTGGGCAATGTGGAGTACTCGTTTAGCTCCCTGATCAGGGTTACGTGAAGCCATGGGTACAGGTGGTGGATGAAGTTGAAGAGAAGCGAACAGATAGTTAGTTAGTTAGTTAGTCGACAGATCATCCTCGTTGCACATCGAACCATTCAGTCCATAAGTGCTCGGATCCCTTCCTCAGCAAATCCCGCAGCGTGTAGCGGCTAACGACGCCAGTTCTGTGTTGGTTTATCAATCTTCTTTGGCTTCCTGCGTAGTGTTCTTGTTTGGCCACCCCTCTTTTAATTTGCTGCTCTCGCAGTCTGGCCATTGTTGTAGATTCACAGTCATCACTTGGTTCTCGCAAAAGTCTCACTTCACGTAGAGCATTCAGAATGTCAGCCTGGTCCATGGCGCGTCCGCCCTCCACAGTAGCCTCACCTGCGAGCTTGTCAGCCCGCTCATTTCCTTGTACTCCCGCATGCCCTGGCACGAAGATGAAACTAATCTTTGCCAGCCGAGACCGCTTCAGAGGCAGCAACCATTATCTTCGGATCGACCCCTCCTCTATCCTCTTGATCATGTTCATTGAGTCGCTAAGGAAACAAGCCCTAGTGAATGTCTGTGTCTCGAGCCATGTTATTGCTTTACTTACTGCCATGACTTCCATGGTCAGGCTACTTGTGGTTTCAGTGAAAGCACCAGAGTCATCCTTCACAATTTTCCCTCCTGCCCGAGCTGTAAAGGCCCATGAGCTTCACACATGTCGGACGACCGACCCATCTGTGTAGATGACCGCGTCACCGTCTAGCAAATTCTCGAAAATCAACGCTTGTACTTCAGCCTCAACAGCAGCCGGATTTTCTTGTCTGCATTTTCTATCTAGTTGGATGCAAACAGAAAAGGATGTGCAGAAGTCTGTTGGCACTTGCACCCACTCCTCGCCAGGTTCTAAGTCCTCAAGTGAACACACCTGTTGAAGAATGTCTTCGGCTTGACCCATCCACGACCGTCCTCTTTTTAACCTGCTGCCCTTCACCTTCCTAATTTCACTATGCAGTGGATGTTGTGTGTTTGCGTTAATTCTGAGGTAGGCGCGTGCCCTGCAAACTTGTATTCTCTCTTCAATGGTTGGAAAATCAAGAAGTTGCGCATCGCCCTGCATGCTGTATCTCTTGTACATCCAAGAATAATGCGCATAGCTTCATTCTGTATCCTTTCCACCCATTCTATCTGCTTATGGCTGAGAGTCAGGATTGCCATTGCATACTCCAAAACAGACATGACCAGCCCCTCGTACAGAAGACATAGATGGCGCTGCTCACAGTTTGCTGCCGCCATCACCCGCATCGCTGCCAAACCCCTCTTGGCCTTTGTTATCACCTGGTCTATGTGCACATTATAAGCAAGGCTTCGATCAAACCGTATCCCCAGGTAATTCATCGCCTGCGTTCTTTCCACCGTCTCTGAACATAGCATTACAGTTGGTGTTGGATTGTTGACAATATGATTATTCAACGAGAACCAAGTCACTGTTGCCTTTGTTGGGTTGACCATTGCCCCAGCTTCATCACACCAAGTACTTATGCGATTGAGTTCGGTTTGTAGTTCCACAGCAACCTCCTCTCTATCCTTACCCTGACGATACACTAAAACATCATCGGCATATGACAATGTCCTGCCAGGTCCAGTGATCTGCTCACTGGTGATTCTCACTGTGTAGGCGTTGAACAGTACCGGAGATAATGGTGATCCCTGTGGTAGGCCAGGATATATTGTTGTTGGTTCCGATGTCCAACTGCCACATCTAAAAACTACTTTCCGTTGGAAGAGGGCTGCAGCGATCCAACTAAGGAGTAATGGACTTACGTTTAGTTCAAGAAGCTGAAACATTAAAAAATCCAGTGGTACTCTGTTGTATGCGTCCTCAAGATCAATCGCTGCAGCAACGGTTTCAGTGCCTGAGTGGAAACCTTCATAGACATCATGGGCAAAGACTGCTGCATTGGTCCAGGTTTCTCTTTTTGGACGGTACCCACCCAGAGTAGGTGGGAAAACACCTTGCCTCTCTAGTTGGCTTGATATTTTCCTGGCAATTACCTTCTCCAGCAGCTTGCCTATTGTATTCTGCATGGTTATAATTCGATATCCCTGAATTTTTTTGTAGTCTTTGTCAGGCTTCGGCAATGGAATCAGATAGCTGTGTAACCATTCCTCCTTGATGCTAGCACTCCTTATACTGTTGTTGTACATGTCTGCTAGTTTCTCTAGCTCATTGTCGGTACACCTATTTATGTCATCGTATCTTATGCCATCAGGACCTGGAGCACTGTTTTTTGATCGTCGAAGCACAGCCTTGATTTCTTTCACTGTCACTGTGTCTTCATCCGAAGTGTTTTGGGCCTTGCATCTGAGGTGACCTCCTTGACCAGATTTCGGCCTCCCATGTCTGTCTGGTTGCTCTGCTCAATGTAGCTTTCAAAGAGGGCTTTGCCCTTGTCCTCGTCAGTCCTCTGCCAGATGAGGTCAGCACCTTGGAAGTCAGAAATGCTCTTATTCTTGACTACACCACTCATGCTTTTATGTAGTCGCCAGAACAATTTCAGTGACTTGTCTGTGCTTACTCTTTGACACACCTCTGCCCATTTTTCGCTTTTAACCAACGTGACCAGTTTTTTGAAATAGCTTACTTTTGTGTGCATCTCTCTTTCTAAGTGCAAGCAGGGACTAGGATGCCATCTCCTTACAGCACTACGCTTATCCACCCAAGCCTTCCCCACCTCGAAACTCCACCACGGTGGCTGCTCCCAGCTTTTTTTCCTGCCCTGAAACGTTCTGCGCTTGTCACGTCTTATTTTACTCACCACATCTTGCCCTGTACTGTCATACTTGAACTTCTTTACCTTTAGCTTGTGCTGTCTGTTTCTGCCTTTCTCCACCAATATGCTGCAAGGGTGGTGGTCGCTGCCATGGTGTCCTAGGACACCCCATCTACACACTGTAGTGAGTAAAGGTGAAACTAGCGCCAGATCAATAGCACTGTCCTCATCGCCTGGACGGCTTGCTGTCCTGGTGACACAGCCACTGTTGATACAAACCAGGTCGATGGTTTCCAGTGCAGTCTCGAGCTCCTCCCCTTGTGTATTGGAGGAAGTGTTTCCCCATGATCTGCCTTTAGCGTTGAAGTCACCACAGAAAATAACATTTCTCTCGTGGCCTAATATGCCACTTAAGCACTGCCACTTCTGGGCGTCCACACTCGCATTGCGGGCATAAACATTAACCAACACGAATGGTATACTGGAATGAACTCTCAACGCCTGTATTTGTATATCGTCACTGTCCAAACTGAACATGTCTAGCTCTGACGCCACCATGCTGTCGCGAACGAGAATCGCCGTTCCCAGATGTCGTCTGTTGTAGAAACATTTGAAGCCGGCAATTCGGAGTGGCTGATCGCCCAGTCTCGTCTCGTGGAGTGCTACAATGTCATTCCTGTAAACTAGGGTTTCTAAAATAGAGCCCCGTTGTTTTACACTGGCACAGTTCCAATATAGAATACGGATGTTCCTGAGTCCTAGACGGTGACACTTGAGTCTAAAACGTCTCAAACCACCGCGCTTACCTTGCTTCTTCCTCCGTGCGCGGCTACCACGCCGCTTCGTTATGTTGACTGCTGACCGCTCGGAAAACACACGTTGTTCCGCCATGTTGAAAAAACGTAAACACAGACTGCTGAGAACCACATACGCTGCTGAAAATTCACTCAAGGAAGGCTTCGCTCGATGCATGAACTCCGTAGCACCCTGAGTAGAAACTCCTGGGTTTACATCCTGGCACACTAATTACACGCAAGAGATGAATAAATCCATCCCCTACGCGAAAAAGTTAACGAACACAAAACAACACGACCGTCCGTCGCCATCTTGAAACCGGAACAGCGAACAGATAGTTGTAGGTTATGGTCTCCAGCTTCACGAACGTAGACAGAGGATCTCTTATTTTTGAGAGACAATGGCTACGGTCATCGACCAGTATGGTCATTGCTAGGAAGGAAAGCAATGGCAAACTACCTTCTTTACATATGCCAAGAATATCAAGTACTGCAATCTTATCTATAATTAAAGAAACGGAATAAATGTGTACTCAGTAGGAGCAGCCTCGCCCGGTAGGGATAGGCATGTGCACCAGGTGATTCCAGACCTTCATCAGGCGACTGAGTGCAAAAAAATATCAACATTGAAAGTAGGAACTTGGAATGTAAGAACTATGAAAAATGATTGGAAATTTGATAACATGAAGAATGAAATGAGAAGATTAAATATTAACCTGTTAGGTATATGTGAGACCATTTGGACATGAATTGGCATTATAACATCTGAGGAATATAGAATAATATATTCTGGTGGAGAGAAACAACAGCGAGGAGTAGCAATTATAATGGATACAGAGAGAGCAAAATGGATCAAAGGATATTGGACTGTATCAGACAGAGTGTTACTGGTGAAGTTGAGTGGAAGTCCTTTAGATGTCAACGTCGTACAAGTTTATGCACCAACAGCAGACAGTAGTGATGATATCATTGACGAATTTTATGATTTCGAGACAGCCTTCAAGACATGCAAGAATTCTGATACAAATATCATAATGGGTGACTTGAATTCTAAAAGTTGGAAATCAACAGGACGGATGAATAGTAAGTAAGTATGGACTAGGGCAGGTGTCACCAAACTACGGCCTCGGGCTTCGGCTCGCGACGTCATTTCATCAGGCCAGCCGACGGTACCCAAATTTGCTTGATATAACGTATGGAACACGAGAGGTTGTGATACAATTTAAATATAAAAATTAAATTTACAATAATATGATATCTTCACACTTACGGAGACCTCCTGGATGCTATGTGTCTTAAATTTACAATTATCAATTATAAATTATAGTATCTAGATTTTCCTGTTTATGGTAATGTCTGCTTATTTCGCGCCATCCCAAGTCCTTCCCCCGGCTCATGGTAGCGACGCCGACGCTCTGACGTTACTATGGTTTCCATGGCAAAACACACACAAACGCGCGCATCTTTCCCTCCCCCAGATGGGTCCGGCTGTCAACACAGGTCCTATGCTCCACATTTACAATTATCAATTATAAATTATAGTATCTAGATTTTCCTGTTTATGGTAATGTCTGCTTATTTCGCGCCATCCCAAGTCCTTCCCCCGGCTCATGGTAGCGACGCCGACGCTCTGACGTTACTATGGTTTCCATGCAAAACACACACAAACGCGCGCATCTTTCCCTCCCCCAGATGGGTCCGGCTGTCAACACAGGTCCTTTGCTCCATATTTACTAGGTATGTAAGAAGGATTTCTTTGTTTCAAAGTGATAGGTGTCAGAGTCCTAACTATTTGCTCCTTCTAGCTCACTGGACTTGGACAGGCAAATTACAACATCTACGACACATATACTAATAACACATGAATGCAATCGGAAACTCGCAGGAGCTATCTCCTGAACAACATTTATTACAATATATATATATTACAGGCTGACAACATGGTCGCACTTCACGCTCAAACAATCGTTCAACACAAGCAGCCCAACGCTTGCTCACATGGGCGATATTTACACTGTCGCCCGCATGATCATTCGCAATCACAGCCTCACATCATCCCGCACATATCACAGTTAGTACATTCCTCGAATATCAATACACAACGTTCACCTCCGCTATCAGTCACAACTCTCTCGTTCGATCGTTCTATCTCTCGCTATTCTTCACACGTCCGTCTCTATCCGCTGTCTCACACACTCTGCCTCCGTCCTCCTTGACCTTCCCACATCACGTGGGTCTGTTCACGGGCTTCTTGCTTGACCTTCCGTTAGTCAAGCCGTGATGTCTCCTACTGCCCTTGACCTCAGCTATGCTTACACTGACTCTCGCTTACATACCGGCACTTACACTATTGCTTACATATAAGCCCCTGACACTCTCCCCCCGCACAAACAATGTGGCACTTTCTCTTGGAAATGTGACACATTCTGTTGTTGTTACTCTTGGTACATCTTTCTAACCTTGTCAGGGGATTATATGATCATAAGTCTACGCTTGCGTCCCTTTTTGCTCTGATCTTTTTTTCGAGATTAAATTACTATTCTTCTCTCTTTTTCAGTACTGAGGTTTCTCTCAAGGTTTTGTCGTGGTCTGGCAAATGTTCTGGTTGGGTCTATTCGTCATACCTCGTTATATTCTTCAATCCCCACTCCGTGACATTACATTCTGTTCATGTTTCACAATCGATTTGCTGTGCATTATCATCTCATAGTTATTGTGGCTATGCTGGTTTAAGGATTCTACATTGATTCACGCCTCGAATAAGGCTACAACTTCCTCTTACAGCATTCTTAAATTTTCTCTCTATTCAGACGTGGTCCCCCTCGTCTCTATTTAATGCACCCTCATCGATTCTTTATGAACACACTATGTCACTGTTGTGGTCATGGTTCGAATATACTTCATGTATATAATAGTCCCCCTTACCTCATCTTATGTCAGACCGTGAGTTGTTTCCCTTTTTGGGTACACCTCGTTTACTGTTGTGGAGAGTTCTTATTAATCTCTTTGGTTGGCATCACCCTGTTGGTATGTTCCTTCTTGTTACAATATTATGATGTTACTTCTGTACCACTATTGCTAAGCGTCATTCGTCGGGCCATCCACCATACGCGAAAGCAAGTTTGGTAACACTCGCGTATTGGGATTGCCAGGCGTTGATTCTCAGCATTACACCTTATACCTTTCACACTTTACTTACGTTTATATTTACACATCATATTCTAACAATAGTAACTAATATAATAATAAAATTAGACATTGGATGTAATACAGTTAATACATTTACAATAAAATATTCATCGTCGCTGCCTTTATACACGTATAGGATACTGTTATTGTCCTGTGAAAGTTATGCACACGGAATTAAATTATCAGTGTTCAATGTTCATTGTGGTGCTGAAATGTTTGGCATTTCTTCTTTCTGACCCGATTATTGACGTATTCTGTATATCTTGATATTGTCTTTCGTTCTGTATAGTGATTAAAACTTTTCACCAAGTTTGGACAATTTGTAAGTCCGTTCTGTAAAATTGCTGGAATTCACACATGTAAAAAAAATGGTGCGTCTGTCTGTGACTGTCTTTGCCATAGTTTGTAGGTTGTCATCTGGTTCATTAAACTGTTCACTAGAAATCAGTGTCTGTACTTGTGAAGTTCTTGTCGTTGTTAGTCGATTTCAAAAGGTGGATTCTGTAGATACTCGTTTGAAACAAAGTCAATATTGGTATATCTTACTGTTTGATACCTGAAATCACATGTTGAGTCTTACTGTTCTGTCGATGACACTTTTCACGTTGAAGGAACTTTTATGTTGGTGTGTACAATGGAGTGTGCTAGTATCATAGCGCTGGAGTCGTACAGCAGACAAGGCAACTCTGGAGTTACTCGATCTACGGATATAAAGTGGGTTACGGTTAAAATTAATTTTCCGAAGGGTGGGGATTTTCAAATTTCATGTTGAGATCATTTTGAGTGCTATCTCCAAACCTGCACTCGTACATGTGTGTATACATTTAATAGTTCAAATAATAATAATACACCATGTATAGTTTTGAAATGTAATCGTGCATGTTTGTATGCGTTTCTGCAATTTGTGTATATTTTCCAAAATATGTAGGGTAATTTGTTGCTGATTTTTTCAGTAATTCCACCGACTGATGATTTACATTGTTCAGCATAAGTATGTGTCTGAGTTGACTTGACATAGAGTTTATCAGTGGCAACAACAAACTTTGGTTCAACAGTAATGATATAAGTAACAATGTTAGCTGTTTTGTCATGAGTAATATCATCTGTGTTGCGTCATGATGATGTGTAAATAAAATTGTTTGTGAAGACATTTGTTTTGCATTTAACATGAGTAGTGCGAGTAGAATCATCCATTGTGTGCACTTGGGCATGTGTGTAGTTAACAGGGGGTACAGGAGGTATAGTATGTACCATGATGATTTTTGATCTTTTCTCGCCCTTGTGAAATGCTTGTTATCTGTACTTTCTTTTCTTTGTTGACACACACCAGTTTCTGTTTTTTCTTGTTGTGAGATGGTAATCACGTTGGTATGGTGTGGTACTTTGGTTTGTTCATCATGTTGTTGTATGATGAGTGGTGTAGTTAAGGCAGTGTTTGTTGTGGTGTTAACTTTTTGCCGTGTCTGGGTTGTGGGTTCTGTGTGGTCTATTACATTTAATACATTTCTAATTAATAAATCACAGCATGGGTTGTCTAATAATGCGCAAGTTACTCTGCCTGATAGGAACGGTGATTTTATATTGGCCCATGCCATAGGATATTTCTCTATTGTCCCTGAAACAGTTCTGCAATAGATGTACTCATCTAGGTAGTCTTTAGGATCAGCTAGGGTCTTCCGAATACCGATAAGACAGGACCCTGTGTCGCGTACACATGCGCATACTGTGTCATTAATGTATCCCTCATGGAATGTTAGTTTTCCTAACGACAGTCTTGAGGTTTTGTTCATTTCCTCACTTTCTTGTTGAGTATTGCCGTCTTTAAATAAGGAATGAGGCTGAGTGATATTAACAACATTATTAAAATATGGTACGAAGTCTGTTGGGTAAAACTCTGTCTGTTCTGAATTTGCAGTGTTTGGTCTTGTTTTCGTCTCTGTGATGTTTACTTTTCCTAAGTTCTTTGCTGAACTGTCTGTTGTAATGTTTATGGCTGCATTTGCTTTTGCTTTCTGTATTCTTTTAACTCCTTCACACTCGAAACGTCTGTGGCCATACGCGAGGCAAAAATGACATTTTGTTCTATATTTCCTTTGATTTACCCTCCCCAGTTTTTGTGCTATAATAGTATTTAGGTATTCTTGATAAGTGGGATTCTTATCGCATATTCCATTTTCTGTATGTGGAGTGCTACAATGTTTGCACAGTACTGGTTTTGTTTTCTGTGGTTTGTTTTGACAATCTGTGGCTACAGATGCCGTTGCTTTCACAGTACTTTTCTGTTGGGTGTTCTTAACCAGGTTCAAACTTTGGTTGTAATATTCGCGGCATTTTTCTAGTAAGTTTTTGATAGGTTCTGTGTTGTGTTCTTCTAAGTATTTTCCGCATTCGGCTGGGAGTGTTGCTTTTAGTTTTTCCATTAATAAGAAATTTATTGCTTCTTGATTGTTGTCTGTATGTTTAATTTCAAATGTTAGCTTTCTGAAAAAATCTTCTATTTCCCTTATATACTGGGTGAATGACTTGTCTGTGGCTGGTTTCAAATTGTGCACCTCTAATTTTAGAGTATCGAACTTGTTTACATACTGTTTTAATATTTTTGTTTTATAATATTCATAGTCTGTACTTGACAAATCTGGTATGATCTCCGATAGTTTTCTACCTTTTATTGGTACGTATCCTGTGTACCATACACTCCAATAATCTTTTGGGATTTTGTAGTCTTGCATTTTCTTCTCAAATTTCTGTGTCCAATCACGTATTAAGTCATGTTTTCTATTACAATTTGCTTTGTCTTGTGCCCGTGTACTCTCGAAAAAATCTTGCAACTTCCTGTAATGATTTATGCCCCAGAAGTGTGATTGATCTGGGCTGTGTTCATCATCTGACATCATTTTCTGGTAATTAATATTTCCTCCGCCAATGATGACATTTACACAAGAAAATCAAAGAATGCAGATTTGGGTAATTAGCAATCAAAATTAATCAACTTATCTTTATCTGCTGTTTACTCGAACGCTTGATGTACAGGAACGTGATTCTCGTGCTGGTTACCGTTGACCTGTTCTGGTTACGTCGGTCGCTTTGTAGAATTGAAACCTGCTGTGGAAAGAAATGATGTTATTTTCGTTCTGATTCTATTACCAACTCTCCGATTTACAACTTTTTACAAAATTATGCCCTAGATCTTCTTCTTTGCATAAGTAACGTACTTTTATGCGTTTTACTTGGGTATGTGGTTCGTGTGTACTTCTGACACCATTATACCTGTCAGAGTCCTAACTATTTGCTCCTTCTAGCTCACTGGACTTGGACAGGCAAATTACAACATCTACGACACATATACTAATAACACATGAATGCAATAGGAAACTCGCAGGAGCTATCTCCTGAACAACATTTATTACAATATATATTACAGGCTGACAACATGGTCGCACTTCACGCTCAAACAATCGTTCAACACAAGCAGCCCAACGCTTGCTCACATGGGCGATATTTACACTGTCGCCCGCATGATCATTCGCAATCACAGCCTCACATCATCCCGCACATATCACAGTTAGTACATTCCTCGAATATCAATACACAACGTTCATCTCAGCTATCGGTCACAACTCTCTCGTTCGATCGTTCTATCTCTCGCTATTCTTCACACGTCCGTCTCTATCCGCTGTCTCACACACACTGCCTCCGTCCTCCTTGACCTTCCCACATCACGTGGGTCTGTTCACGGGCTTCTTGCTTGACCCTCCGTTAGTCAAGCCGTGATGTCTCCTACTGCCCTTGACCTCAGCTATGCTTACACTGACTCTCGCTTACATACCGGCACTTACACTATTGCTTACATATAAGCCCCTGACAATAGGTAAGTGAACTACTAATGTGAATAGAGGCAATCAAGTAACAAACGTAGCATAACAATGCCACAGAAGTTCTGTGTTATTGCAGCTGACATGACAGATCCTACCTGGCTGTCAAAGTTGTCATGGTTGGTCGACATCACATCCTACATAAATGAACTGAATTTAAAACTTCGTGGAAAGAATAACCTCGTCTGTGATGTCTACAGAATCATCAAAAGATTTCGGAGAAAGC